>JAOTQJ010066000.1:0-13476 GCA_025642045.1 Solanum sejunctum | reverse complement strand
TACTCCAACTCAAACCCTCATCCCCCTACCCCCACTCCCCCCACCCCAACTCCCTTAGGGTCAAATTTGGAATTCATTATTTATCAAAAAAGGTCAAAAATATGTTAAAAAATAAAAAGGCAAATACTTGTGTTTTTTTAATAAAAAAAAGAAGAAGAAAGTGTATATTAATTTGAAAAATAAATAGTATATATATATATATATGTAATAGGGGTAAAAGGGTCAAATTACTCTATTTTTCCATTGGAACGTTCAAAAAAAGAACCATACACGCGCCTTATTTGTGTGTAACTCACTCACTTTGTCGCCTCAGCAAAATGTGTCTACTTGTTCAGGAATTGACAAGTTGGAATGCCTATTTGTGCAAGTTGAAAATTTGAGTTCCAACTTGCAATTTCATGCCAAGTTTAAGATGAAATTTAGGTATTGTGCCTATAATTTATAAGTATTAACTCTATTTAATAAATTAAGAATATCACACATTTATATTATAGTCATACTTTAATCCTTAATTAACAATCTTATTATGAAACTTTAAGATTTCATGAGTGAAAATTATCAACATTGAGGTGGGGGAGAAACAATAATCACAATGCTCTAATTTTAGTAGCTGGACTAATGAATATAGTAATTACATTATTGTACTTAATTTAGATTTTATATTGTATATATTAATATTTTTTTATCTAATATAAATGTAAAATATTGTGAATAAGTGAAGTCGAATCAATGTTATAAATAAAACAAACACAATTTACTGGATATATAATTTTTTTACTGGATATATAATATTGTGAATAATTATTTTTTATTATTATTATTATTAATTTATTAATTAAATTAGATGAGTATTGTCTTTTGAAATAGTTTCTTAGTTAATATTGTTGAAGTAACAAATCTTGTATTCCTAAAATTATATTCTTTTTTTTCTTTAAAGAAAAACATGCACGCTATATGAATTCATTAATCATGGAAGAGGTATGTAATTTTATTAACTATATTCAATTATAAATTATGAAATCTATATTTATTTTAATAAACTATGTTACTGGGTAATTATTATAACTTTAACTAGCTATAGAAATATTTATTTTTATTTGTTATGAATATTAATTGTATTCTTCAATAGAAATACTTTTAAAATGCATATTCTAATTATGTATTTCTTTTAGTTTACATATGTTAAAAAAAGATGTAATTTAATATAATATGCTATATAAAATATACATGTTTAAAATTGTAACACTTCGTAACGAAATGCTCCTAAAACGTAATCGTTCGCATAACTCATCTTCCAAAGCTCTGATGAAAAATCGATGGGTAGAAGAGGACAAGGAAAGTGAGATGGAGGAAGCTTGGGGTGAGGAGGGGAGTGGGTTCCCCCGTCTGCAGAGACCTTGGAAGTATATGCCACCACCGATGACTGCATCCATGTCCACTAGTAGATATAATCTGAGGTTGAAGAGAAATCAACCCTTCAAGATTCAGAACCCTTCATCTTGAGAAAGTATGACTCGAGGCCGTAAAGGAAAGCCACCATGTGGAAGGTGTGACAAATTTCATTTGGGACGATGTCGATTGGGCACCGACAGCTACTTCAAGTGTAGATAGGAGGGTCACTTTCAGAGGGATGTCCGAAGTGAGCTAACCAAGCCCAATCCGCTAGATCTACACCATCAGTCAAAGGAAATAAGAGAGATGCTACTCCTAGCAAGAGTGAGGTTATAGTCCAATTATGTGCCGCAATAGTTGCCCAGCTCATAGAAACACTCCGCAAGGTTGTGATAGGTATAAGTTGAATCTTTACTTGCTTTTGATGTTATGCATGATAGAAGAGTTTATGTTTCCAAGAATTTTAATGTTGCCAACTAAGAGTAAGATTTGAGGTCTTGAAAAACCTTAAGTAGAGTTGTTACCCCTGACTAGAAAGATAGTGAGGGAGAGGAGGAGACTGGGTAAGGAGAGTGGTGATCGATTGAGGCTTATGGTTAGAGATATATATCCATTAGGTAACTAGTGAAAGGATGAGGCGATGATCATAAGCTTGATGAAAGAGTCAAAAGTATCTTATAATTGTCATGATGAGATGAGGTAAAGAGAGAGAGAGTTAGTCTCAAAATATGTTAAAGCGTGCCTAAACTAGAAGGAAGTGTTGTTGATTCAAAAAATGACCCTTTTAAAGAAAAATAAAAAAATAAATTAAATCAATTTAAAACTTAATTAATTTAAGAGAAACCAATTTTTTCTTTTTTTACAGAATAATAGAAAATAACATAGTCGCCACTTAATTTTTTAAGAAATTAAGAAAACTTAAAAATTTTAAGACCCTAACAGAAAAAGTCTTAAAATTTCAGAGAAACAAGTAAGAGTTCAATTTCTACTTTGAGAAGAAATTAATAACTCAAAACGATCGCTAACTTACGATTGACCGACGATTAGGAGATTGACTAACTTTTTAAAAAATTGATTGACTTTAAAAAGTTGACTAATTTAAAAATTATCTAATTTTGAAAGACTTGACTAAATTTGAAAAAACATTGACTGAATATGAAAGACTTGGCTAAATTTGAAAAATTTGACTAAGTTTTGAAAATGTATTAATTTTTTGAAAGAATAAACTAATTTTGCAAAAATTGGCTAAATTTAAAAATTAGCTAACTTTTAAAAAAATTACACGAATGATTTCAACACCTAAGAAAATCATTTATAACGCAAATTAACATAAATAAAGGCAATATTAGGGAAGAACAATTAAATTAATAGCAAATACTAACATAAACAATGAATTAATGTTAGTGTTAGCAACAAATATCACAACAAATAACAATAGACAATAATAAAATAAATTGGGCTTTAGCAGGCCCAACTCTTCCTCAACTTGTCCTAATTCTAAATTTGGGTTTGCCAGACCCATCAAACTCTGCCAGGCTACTGTTCAGTGGGCTTGGCCCATTTCGCCTGTGATACACACTCAGTGTAAATCCATTATATATCAGTGTATATACACTGATTTTAGCCTCCAAAGCCCCATATATCAGCTTCCTTTAACCCATTAGATTGCTTCCTTCACTGTGAGTTGATGAGTCTGTAACTCGAAGAGGATGTTGGGCCTCCATGGCCCCGTGAAATGCAAGAGGGAGTCCAATGGACTCAGAAAGGGATTCACATGCAATAGAAGGAGAAAAGAGGGATTTAAAATGACTATGTGACATTTCCAGCAAGTCCAGTGAATACCAAAATAAAAACTCATTAACGGCTAACCAAATTAACAGACGTCAACTAATGAGAGAGGCACTCAATCAAAATCCATGTATTTCTATTCAAGATAAGAAACAGAGAGTCAACTCGAACAGAACCAGAAAATGGCAAACTATGGTGTTCAGAATTAAGTAAACTCATTACAGCATTAATAGTGACTATATATAGATTCAAGCATGGTGTTAATAACCAAAATGTTGACGCAAAAATGAGAAAGGGGACTGATGGAAAACATCAATGGGAACTTCATATAATAACACGCAACAACCTCAAATTATCACTCTTCTTTGTTTTCCTATAATATAACAGAAAGTACTAAATGAAACTGGAAAAAATCAACACAGGGAGGACTGAAATCGGAGCTGGAACTTAACACTTAAAAGAGGAACAACATCAAGAACAAGGAGACATATGACTGGAAATTTGTTAAAACTTTAGGACAAAAAGGATTCATTGTGACAATATGAAACTAATTTAAGCTAAGAGGGCTCTATATCAACATCAAAACTCAAGCGTACAATGCACATAAGGAATAAACGAATGTATCAACTGATAATAAGTTGGAAAGGAACCTTAGCAAGAAAATCAAAACATAACTCAGGAAAGCTAACTAATCATTAAACAAGAACACTTCTCAATACCAATACAAAAACAGTAAAACAAACACAACATTAAGATTCAGTCTACAATCAAATACCTTGCACGAGACCAAAACAGAACAGAGAAGAACAAATCAGTGTCATAACAGCAAGTCTAAAGGAGCACAGGCAGCAGCTAAGAGAACTTAAACTTGAGTTCTAGGTCCAGTTTATCTCGCAGTCAAGAATGAGACTTTGAAGCGAAATAAATGCATTACAATGAATTATAACACTGCTTCATGATTCTAATTAAACAAGATGATGTTCGGGTAAACAAACCAAACCACAGGTAATTATTAAACGCTTATGAGCTATTATAGAGATGGATAAATGACTATAAAGGACCAAACAAGCTAAAGGAGAACATGAAACTTGAACAAAGTATTGAAGAAGTTACTATCCAGTAACCAAAGTGTTCTTTTAAAGAAAAGAAACGAGGAACATAAAAAATAAGCAAAAAGCAACATTTGACTTTCATGTTCTACATGCTTAACAGTAATATGACTGAAACAAAGGTGCAAGATAAGAGTGAACTCAACCAAGAATCGTAAGTTCGCAGGCCATCTCAGAATAACACAAACGACGTTTTAAAACATCACTTAACTGGAAAAGCTTAAAATCGACCAAAAACAACAAAGTCTTAAATGGAAGCATGAAACCAGCATCAAAACAGGGTTCTTAAGCTCAAACATGACTCTGTGATTTCAAAAAAATGTCTCAGCGACTAGTAACAACAATACCATAACATCTACTCATCACAACAGGGCATTTCCAGTCAAAGCAAACAAAAAATGCAAACATGACGACTTCGATATAGCTTCAGGATTCATATTCGAACACAATGTATGAGACTTGAATCAGACGAAGAAGAGTGAGACGAGAGCGTTACCTTTCTTGGAGCAGGAACTGGAGACGAGCTTGATTGAAGACGAGCTCACATCACCACGATGAGCCTGTTTACACCAAACTCAGAATTAGGAACCTTTCAATTTCGAGATCCTCGAAATCAACCAGTTCCTAGAAAACAAATTTGAAGAATATCTTGCAACAAGGTTTTGATGTCAAGAATCGCTCCTAGAAAATTGATATTCTTTTCCTTGTGAGGAAAAACCACCTTTTCGAAATGAAGAAGAAGAAGGGATTATATAGGGGACGATTAGGGTTCGAATGAGGGGGAAAATCCGAGGCTAAACTTGAGAAATTGGGTCGGATTTGGGACTTTTTCAATTCAAATTTTGAATTTCCAATCTTGAAAATCATTGTGTCTCAACCTTTATCCATCAATTGCGGAAAAAGACCCTAAACGGTTGTAGATGGGGGACAAAGGAAGAGATATTGGGGTCGTTGAGTTGAACGTTGAAGAGAAAAGGGAAGTTTGTCGGGTGTTTGGTTTTGGTTTTGCTCGTTTTCTTAGCTCGGTTTTTGGTTGAAGGAGAAGGGAAGGGGGAGAGGGAAAGGAAGCTGTGATGGAGAAAGAAAGGGAAGGGAAAGTTGGGGCGAGTGTGTGGGAAAATAAGGAGAAAAAGAAAAAATTAGGAGCGTATGGCCCTCACGCGCACTCGTGTATATATATATAATGTTGAAATAGAAGGGAAAATTGGGCCGGGTTAACTTGATTTAGATCAAATCGATTGTAATTTTAGTTAAATAATTAAATTTGATTGACTAATTTGACTGCACAACAAATTATACGAATTAATTAAAGAGTTTTTAATATTATCAACCTGAAATAATTAAGGATAATAACTCCTAAAATAAAAAAGAAAATTTATTTGAAAAAATATTTTTTTTTGCATTTTTGAAAGATCATTATTTCAAATTGTTAAGATTAAAAGCTCAATGATTGATTTATACTGTGGAGAGTAAATATTGGATGTCAGCAAGTGTATGTTGATGTGATGTAGTATTCATACTATTAAGGGTGAAGTGTAGAATTTAAATAAGGGGAAAGAGTGTTCTAATATGATAGATCCAACTTAGGCTTATGATTGCGAATGAGAGTTCATGGGACTCATTAAGTTATGAGCTTAGTCAGATAAGGAGCTATGATTGAATAGGTGAGTCGTACTGGGTTGTGAGGAAGAGATATGTTGATTGGAGACTCGCTATGAGATTTTAATAGGCTTATGTTCCCTAAATTTTTACCTAGTAGATGTAAAGTGGTGTGATGTTAGAGAGGTATATGATAAAAACACATGTTGGTACTAGATCCTAATCTTGAATTTTGAAGAGTAGTGTGAAAGAGGAGATAGTGTCCTAAGAGTGATAGTCTTAGTTGGATATTGTCTCTAAGAGACTTGCCATAGTGTATGAAAATTAATTCGTAACAAAAGTGATGCCATGGGTAGAGTACAAGTACCCTTTAGGTAAGACTAGTGAAACGAGGATAGTTCAATAGATAAGAAGAGACTTGAGATGTGTATCCATGATTGTGTGAAGATGTGTTTGAAGCTCTAGGGTATGACTGCTTTAAGAATGTAGATACTATCTTTTAGTTCAATGTGAAGTACGTTGAGGTCAGCATTCGGTGTCATCCCGAGTAGCTAAGTTGATTAGGGTTATGGATAGATGATGAGGAGTTTTCCATTATATTCTAAGTCTTGGGTTTATGAGAGCATAGAATTTAAGTGTTAGCAAGCCAAAGGACAGATTAGATTGTAAGAAGTCGTGGAAAGTGGTTAGGTATGCCATAAGAATAGCAAATATAGAAAGGTCTCCATAGAGACAGGAAAGGAGCTACGAGTGATAATGTCAAAAAGAGTCTGAGCGGTTAGTTACATAAATATGCGACTATAGCATAATAGAAGATTTTAAGATATTCTTGTTGGTGGTGATTTCTTGACCAAAGGGAGATATGTGCTTACAACCTAGTAGAGGAAATTGATTCCTAAATTTAGAGAGAGGACCTTGAAAGCTAAGGGGAGATGATGAAGTGGTAGGCCGAAGTAGACCTTGAGTTTGATGGAGATAGGTTGATCGAGATGAGACATCAATTCTTGTCATAATTATACGTTCCTTATTCTTCCATTAAGGTGATACTCTCTTCACCTTTGGTATGCGACTGTGACGTTGTGGTCAAGTCCTATATACCACTTATTGATTGTTACTCGAGTTGTGAGGACGAAAAATAATGAAGTCATTCATTAATCTGGATCTTACCCTATGAATATAAGAGTGTCCTCTCCTATGTTGAATGAGATGTGACCTGAGTTTTATACTACGTATAGTTTCGTGAACTTCGAATAAGTCTTGACAGATGAGAGAGATTGTACTTCTTTATGAATTTCCTCAGATAAGGTAATTAATGATCTCTGTCCAAGCCCTTTGCCGTAATCCAACTTTCCAGTCTTGATAGAAGTATTATTGAGGATAGTAGATGAGTTATGGGTGATGGGAGAGAATGAGTACTTCTGAATTGTGATAAGGGAGTTGAGTTCCTATCCTTACGTTAATGTTCCTTTTGAGTCTCTACATACTTGAGTGTGCAAATCCTTGATAGTATCCGTTCCTCATAATGATATTGGGGGTAGAATTTAAACTCTAGATATTATGTTCTGAGTCTATTCTTGAGAATGAGTATTCAAATATCTAAGTATTTAAGTTCTTGATGGTATTCATGCCTACCTTGCATGAAGAGGTAGTGATTGGAGGTTTTGCCAAAAAGGGAGATGATGAGTTCCTCCAGGTCCAAAATTAGGATGCTGATAGTAATAGATTGAGAGTGGGGGGAGGGGGGATAGATGAAAAGGAGTGAATGTAGCATTGTTCTGATGTAAGTGTTAAACTTGTATCATGTAGGGATAGATATAGGGAGAGGGAGAGGGAGAGAGATGAAACTCTATAATATGCAATTAGGTAAGAGTATGTAGGTGTGACTTTGAGTGAGAGTTCACTGAATGGTGGAGGTAGAAGTGTTAAGTAGGTTTGAAGACTCTAAGACATAGTTGAAGTGGTTAGAGTGATAGGCTAAAATGCATGACTGTTATTACGTAAGTGTTGATGATAGACTATTGAAGACTTTGTGATGAGGGCTTCAAGTACGGATAGAGGGGTACTGAAGAGGACTAGTGATCTTTTGATGAAAGCCCCTGTTAAAGTTTAGAGTTGAGTATTGAGGATTAGCCTTGTAAGAATATAATCATTTTGTGAATAACACCTCGAGGTTTAAAAGTAGGCTTGAATAGAAGAGGAGGAGGTGGATAGATGTAAATTTTAGTAAGAGTTATAGGCTTAAGTTGAGGGAGTAGAGTGCCATGAAAGGGAGTACAATTGAGATGAGGTGTTAAGCTTGAGAGTTGTACATAGAGTCTTATGTATCGATGGTCCCATTCTCCATTAGAGTTGATAGCTTTCTTCTTGAGTCTGAAATGCTGGTTATCGAGGTGTTCAAATGATTTGAATTGACTAAGTTACGATATTCCATTCGTGCTTGATGGTAATAATGTCTAAAAGAGTATTTCTACTTTTGATCTGAATTGATTTGCCTATTCTAAGTGTTATGACTGTCCAAATTGATTGATTTGAGTATTGATAGGAGTCTTGACCGATATTCGTGCCTAATGATGAGAATATTGAAGAAAATTTACTTACCTTTAACTAAATTGATTGTCTTTTCTTGAGTCGATTGTCTATTCTTGAGTCCAAATAGGGATTGTTGATAGTAATGAGGAGTCAAAAGTTTGATTGACTGATGAGAGTCTCAAGGAGAATTCTGAATCTATTCATGCCTTGATATCCATCTTTGCTCATCATTCTAGGATGAATGATCCCAAAAGGGAGATGATGTACACACCCCATAAAATTACTAAAATGCTCTTAAAATATAATCATGCGAATAATGCATCTTCCAAAGCTCCGATGAAAAATCCGAGACTGAATTTGCGATTAGAGCAGAAAGTTGAGAGGGAAAATGACCTCGATCTGATTTTAGAGCACCCGGGTCAAAAATAATTTTCGCTAATTAATTTTTGGATAGTGTTGATGCGCGCCCTAGGCGCGACGCGCTAGGGACGTTCACCTATACTTATATTTTTTTAAAAAAAAAATTGACAAAAAGTTTAAATTTTATACAGAAGAAATTTTACGAAAAATATATAATCTGTGCCCCTGTTGCGTCATGGATCAGTGTAAAAGTTATGAAATTTTTCTTTAAATTTGGGAAGGGCCTTTTGGTTAATTCTCATCCTATTCTAAGTCTCAAAAAGTATATCAGAGGTCTTTTATTCATATGAAGGGTTTTAAAGCCCATTTTTTTCCTAGTTCAAAGCGAGAGTTCTTGAGGGAGAAAAAAAAGAAAGTCGGGGATATCAAGCTTCAAGGTTAAATTCCTGAAGAGGATTAACAGTTCTTCATCCAGGTATGTAAGGCTAAACTAAAAGCATGAGATTATTCTCCCATGTGTCCCATAGATTGTCTTAGATGAGAATTGAAGGTTTCTTGAGTCTATACACTTGTTTTCTTGAAGTATTATCTTGAATTGATTCTTCAATTAAGTTTCTACAATATTAATAAGTTTTCTGTATATGATCTTTTTAAAGTTGAGTAATTATTTGGATATATATTCATATCTTTATTCATATGAACTCTAATTGAAGACTATGGATGCTTTTATGCTTTATGTTAAAAACTAAGATTTGATAGTCATACGGAGCATGTTAAACACTGATGATTTCTGATAGTATATTTTATTGAGTTTTCATGAATATAATTTTTGAGCATGAATAGTGATTTGGAAAACAGTTTTGATGGTATGCAAAAATTATATTTTGAAACATGAGTATTATCCTTATTTTTGAAAACACTTGACATTCTAATGAGTTTTGATTGGATTGAGCATTAAGCCTAAATGATATTTTGAGTATATAATTGATGACAAGGTAAATATACTTTTCATAATAATTTCATTGACAAATAATGGCGATAGATAATATGAATCTTAAACTAGTCTTGGGAGCATTATTGAGCACCGAGTTGGGTGAGGAGTGTCACCTTATAATCACATTTGTTAGTGTAAGATAGTCGAGCAGCACATTCTGGCGATTCTTATCCCAATAATTGGACAATTATCATTGGATCCAAGTGATAGAGAGATAGATAGACTACGTCTTTTACCGTGGCAAGTTTAGGACGGGCATGGCAACGATGCCAATTCGTTATGCCCCACCTGACTTAAAGGTGGAACGACAGGATATATGTTGGTTAAGAGAAACTTCCAAGAAACATTGATTGAGCATGAGGTTTCTAACAGAGTCATTCTTTTCTTTTCAAATGTACATTATAAAGAGCATGATTTACTTTAAACTTGCATGTTTTACTAAGTTGAGCCTTTTGAGTCGACTTGAAGTTATTTCCATACTGTTCTACCTGTTTTAGTTTCATTCAACTATTTTACATACCAATATATTTCACATACTGATGTCCTCCTCTAGAATTATATCATTTCATGATATAAATATACAGGATCGAGATCATCAGCAGGCGCATCGTTGAGGATCATGTGTTATTTTCATTTTACTTTAGAGTTAGATATTGATTAGCTTTTTATTTTGATTTAGGTAATTATGGGTCTGTCATTGGCACCACCTACTAGTAATAGAGGCTTCATAGACTAGAGTCAGATTGTTGATTGATAAGACTATGAGCTAGTTCTTTTCTACTAGCCTTTTTTTTTTTTGAATATTATTTTAAGACTAGATGATGATGAACCCATTTACTTCCTTTTATGCTTTTGCTGATTAGGTGAATGTATGAATGAATGAATGTGATGAGGTCAAGTGGTTTACTTGGGGACTAATAATATGTAACACCCGGTGAAAAGACTAAATTACCCCTAGATTTGACCTTGCGCTTAACACATCTTCCCATACTCCATTCGTAAATTCGTTGGATTTGCGATTAATTTGAAAAACTGTGGGAAAATGGTCTTGACTCGATTTTAAAGCAACCAATTCAAAATATTTTTTTAAAAAAATTCAAAATTATGGGCTTTTCGCGCCCCTGGCGTGACGCGCCTGGGACGCGGATCCTCACTTGTTTTTTTTTGTTAATTAGATGGGAATTAGTTTCGTAAAAAATTGAAATATATATATATATGTCCGCATCTAAGGTGCGACGCGGACATGTATTATTTCTGCCTTTTTCGCTTTTAACTAAGAAGGGGTAATTTCGACCTTTAACCACTCCTTAGACCTTAAGAATTTTGATTTATTGATAAAAATGCCTAAGTTCATGCTCATAGTTTAAAAATCTTTCAGGAAACTCAAGCGTAAAAACAAAAAAACTAGTTAGGGCTCAAGAATCTCTTCAAGTCTTCCAAGAACCAGAATTCCCAGGTATGTAAGGCTACCAAAAAACTTATTTTTCGTACTTGCTCTATAATTGTATCAAGAATACTAGTCAAAAGTCAAGTCCAGCCTATTTCTGTGATCTTATGGAGAAATTCTAGGGTCTTGTTATGAAATCCTTATTATTTCATGATCATTATGCTGAGAACTTCATTGTTGAGTAGTTTTCGTTGAATTCCCAAAGCATTACTATATTTACAAGAACCCTAGATGAGTTTTGATAATCATTCCATTATTATGCTTTAGTTGCATTAAAAAGTTATTCAGTTTAAACTACAATCAGTTTCAAGAAGTATCTCAGCATAAAATATATAAGTAGTTTATTTATCTTACCATTTTTTTGAGTATTGCATATCAATTTTGAAAGATCAGTTCAGTTAGTTAAAGCATTTTGCATTACTATTTATCATGCAAAATTTTCAAAGTTTAAGAAAGCATTATCAGTTTTGAGAAAGAAAAGTATCAGCATAAGTAGTTTTTTTATGAATAGTGAAGCATGATGTTTATGATTTTAGCCAGTTTGAGAAAAGATAAGGGAAAGCCAAGATGGGCTGAGTCCCAAGAGAAGAAGGTAATACCTTGAATAAGAGTGTTCTTGAAGTATGACTTATATAAAAATTATTTTTGGGAGTAGTATTGAGCACCAATATGAGTGAGAGTAGACTTAATTACGTGAACTCATAAACTATGTAGCCAGCATAGAATAGAATTGTACCAAGGTACAACTCCTCACTTACCACTGAGATGGCATCAGTTTTCGGATAGATCCACTCTCTTAGTTCTTCGTCCCTTACCCCGGCAAAGTACGAGATGGCTCTGGCAGCGTGAGCAAGATGTTGTATCACCGCGAAATGCATAGTGATGGTTATCAGTTAGAGAAACTCCCCAAGTTAGAGCAAATTAGCTTTACATTTGTACTTTCAGTATATGTTATATTTTCAGCATGTATTGCATTTATTATTTATGCTTTTTATTATTGATATATGTTGCAATTACTTTAAAAGTATAGCTATACTGAGTTTCTATTTTAACCATTTTATATATCGTACAGTCCACGTACTGACGCCTCTGGCGCTACATCATTTTTATGATACAAATTCTAGTATCCACATGATAGCAGATATTCAGTATGTTCGCTTTTCGGAGGCAATGGGTGAGACCTCTTTGCTTTTAGAGGACTCTAATACGAGACAGCTCTGGCAGCGTGGGCAAGACGTTGACCGCGAAGCGCATAGTGATGTTTATAGGTTAGAGAAACTCCCAAAAGTTAGAGCAAGTTAGTTGTACATTTGTACTTTCAACATATGTTATATTTTCAGCATGTATTGCATTTATTATTTATACTTTTTATTATTGAGATATGTTGCAATTACTTTAAAAGTATAGCTACACTGAGTTTCTGTTTTGACCATTTTATATACTGTACATTCCACGTACTGATGCCTCTAGTGCTACATCATTTTATGATGCAGATTTTAGTATCCACATGACAGTAGATATTTAGTACGTTCGCTTTTCGGAGGCAATAGGTGAGACCTCTTTCCTTTCAGAGGACTCTAGTCAGTTAGTATGTATTTTATTTTACAGTCAGGTAGCTGTGTATCTTGTTGCGACAGCTCTCTCACTACAGTAGAGGCTTCATGAACAGAGTTAGCGAGTCAATCTAGTCTTTCCATTCAGACATTTTAACCATTATTACTGATTATATGAAAAGATATTTTCAGACCTTGTATAAAGTATGATTGAGATTATTTGAGTTCTACTTAAATATTTTAAAAGGTTCACATTGTAAAGCTTCAGCATGCATGTTAAAGTTTCCAGATGAGTAAGCTAGCCAGGCCAAGGGTTGGCTTGGGGATCAGCAATGGTTCTCGAGTGCTAGTCACGTCCAGGGGATAGGCTCAGGGCATGACATAATAGTCTTTGAGTGCCAGTTATGTCTACGGTACCCTCCCGGGGCATGATAAAAATATTATAAGTGATATGTAGGTATTAAGTAATACTATTTTTTTTTGCAACAACCTGTTAATTAGTATTTGTTGAAACTCAATTTTTATCCTCCACGGTGTCAAATTGATTACCGAGCCTTATTTTTGTTTTAACAATTTTTTAACCATTATTTTCAAAAAAAAAAATTATTAAGACGGGCGCGTGTGATAGACGCGCCCCCAATCTCCCTTTTATATCATCTCTTCTTCTTCAGTAAAAAAAACAGAACCAGCAAAACCTAATAAAAG
>JAOTQJ010065989.1:0-13476 GCA_025642045.1 Solanum sejunctum | reverse complement strand
GTCTTCTTAGGACTTCTGCCTACCGTTGAAGTGCTCCCTTGCATCAGGAGCAGATCGTTGGTATATGCTTGTACACGATCAATTTGTATTTTACATTTATATATATATATATATATACTCGAGGGTATGACGGGGCCCTATCCCGTCGTGTGGTTCGGTTTCTGTACATAGAGGTATGTGGATACATGTGAGTGTGGGAAATTACGTTGGTATGATCTCGTTTGTATGATATGTTTGTTGGGTGGCTCTGCCGAGCGGTGACCTTGTCGGCCCGCATATATGTATGTGTATCTGTTCTTACGGTAATGTCTGGTACTGTTGGGTTCGCTGTTTGCAGGTGGGGTTGATTAGAAAACAGAGGAATCTCTGTCGAAATTTTGTAAAATCCCTTAGCTGTCGTAAATAGAGATTAAGTATAAGTGTATATTAGGGTGCCCTATCGGCACCATTCACGACCCCTGGGTTGGGTCGTGACATGGTCAAACTTCTAATTCACTTGAATGTGTTTGTTGTATTGATATGTACTCTGTTTGTTGGGTTGAATTTATATAAGAGTATTTGTTGTGTTAAAATTATATAAATATATTTATTATGGTGAATTTATATTTATGTTTTAAGTAAGAAGAAAAGATAATCCCGAGTTTATATTTTCTGATTCTCTAATGTTTTAAATATGGTAAGATATGGATTCTGTAATCCTTTAAATCCTCCTTATTTGGTCAAATACCTCTTATTTTTGTAATCTTCCGATCCTTTCTTTTATTTGTTTCCTTTGTATTGTAGCAATCAGAGTTCCTTCTATCTCTTTATTAAGTGAT
This sequence comes from Solanum sejunctum, assembly GCA_025642045.1. Taxonomy (NCBI): domain Eukaryota; kingdom Viridiplantae; phylum Streptophyta; class Magnoliopsida; order Solanales; family Solanaceae; genus Solanum; species Solanum sejunctum. Next base: position 12,658 of record JAOTQJ010065989.1, on the reverse strand, counting down.
GTGGGAAGTATGTAAAGTGCTAGTAAAGGTGAAATAATAATTGAAGTTATTTTTATTTTTAGTTGAATGGAGGTGTAACACTCGGTGAAAAGACGAAAATACACCTAGAATTGACCTTGCATGTAACGTCTCTTCCCATGCTCCGATTGTAAGTACGAGACCAAATTTACGATTAGTGCGAAAAACTGAGTCAGAAAATGGTCTCGACTCGACTTTAACGCAATAAAACTCAAATTATTTTTTTCTAATAATAACGCAAGAATTTTCATCCCGTATTAATAAATTCCATCCAGATGTTGGTTTATGCACTCCTTTTTATATGAAATCATGTCTTTTACTGATTTTAGTATGAAGTTGCCTGGTTGTATAATAATTATGGGAAATGATGTATTCTTGAAAATCTTGAATTTATTTCAAGAAAAGCAAAGCTAGCATATGTATGGTTGAATCAAGTTAAAAGAGTATTTTCTTTAAGATTTCTTAGCACTTTAGTTGAGTAACCTAGCATGTTTGAAAATACGTGAAAGATACTAGTTTTAGTAAAGTTAAAGATTTCAGTTGAGAAAGCTAAGTAGTAAGTTGGGCTAAGTCTCCGAATAAACCAGATTTAAGAATTCTAAGTCTTTAAGTATGAGCTATATAAAGATTATTTTGGGACTAGTATTGTGCACCGATATGAGTGAGAGTAATATTAATAACTTGAACTCATAAACTACGTATCCAGCGTAGGATAGGATTGTACCAAGGTACAACTCTTCACTTGCCACTGAGATGACCCAGTTTTAGGATCGATCCATTACCCTAGTTCTTCGTCCCTTACTCAGGCAAAGTACGGGACGACTTTGGCAGCATGGGCAAGACGTTGTTTCACTATGAAGCTCATAGTGGTGGTTGTCAGTTAGAGAAACTCGTCAAGCTAAGAATATATATTTTTACTTATCAGTTTTTAGTATGCTAATTTTAGCATACTAAGTATTTATTGTCATTATTACTTCATCATAAGTCATGTTTATGTCTTTTGAGAAATATTATGATCTCCTAACTTACTATTTTGGTCATTTTACATATCGTACATTTCACGTATTGACGTTCTTAGAACCTGCATCATTTTATAATGTAGACGCAGGTGACAGAGCTCCTCAACAGCCACTTCATTGAGGACTAAACAGCTTCCAGCCAATTAGTGAGGCCTCTTCTCAGTTAGAGGCTCTTGAGTTATTATGTTTCATTTAAGCTTTTATTTTTAGTTCTGGCTACGTGGGGTTTGTCTCAGTAGTCCTTTCAGATAGCTTTAGTAGAGGTTCTATAGACTATGTCTCAATATTCTAGTTTCGGCTATTCAGTTATGGCTTATGCACTTTTACATTTAGTTTATGCAGAAAATTCATGAGTTAGCTTTTTACTTTTATAGCTTTTCCACTATTGTTAAGTCTTCCACTGAGTAAGTCGCCAGGCCAAGTAGTACACTTGGGAGCAAAAATAGTTTTCGAGTGTCGGCCACGTCCACGGTGTAGGCTCAGGGCATGACAAACTTGGTATCAGAGTATAGAGTTCAAGAGGCTTAGAGATTATATGGAACCGTGTCTAGTAGAGTTCGTATTATGGGTGTAAGCACGCCAAATCTATAATAGGGAGGCTACGGGACATTAGGAAGAGTCATTATTACTTGTTATTCCTTGTCTCGTGCTTCAAAATGTATCTTTGTGAAGTCCCTTCCAACTCATGTGTTCATGTCGTGTCTTTCAGATCATGCCTCCTCGTAGAGCTAACGACCTAGTAAAGGGCAAAGGGCGCCCAGCCAAGAGAAACGTAAACCAGGCTGGCCGAATTCCTGAGGAACATAGAGGTCCAGCTGTGCCTGTGGAGTAGCCATAGTAGGCAGACATCACCAATGCTGAGTTTTGCCAGTCCATTTAGACTTTGGCTCAGGCAGTCACTACTCAGGGAGGTCATTAGGGAGATGGCAGAAATGATGGGTTGGATACCGCCAGAGTTAGAGAGTTCCTGAAGATGAACACACTAGAATTCACGAGGTCCAATGTGGAAGGGGATCCTGAGAACTTTTTTAAGAAGTTCCAGAAGGTGTTTCAGGTGATGTGTATAGGTGATGCTGAGTGGGTTGAGTTGGTTGCCTACCAGCTCAAGGGGGTAGCTAGACTCTGATTTGATCAGTAGAAAGGGAGCAAGGCATATGGGGCGCTAGCTATTAGTTGGGCGGTATTTGAGGAGGCCTTTTTGGGGTAGTACTTTCCCATAGAGATGAGGCAGACTAAGGTAAGGGAATTTCTGAATCTGAAGCATAAGAATATGAGTGTACAGGAGTACAACCTCAAGTTTACTCAACTATCTCATTATGCTTCGGTGGTAGACATACATACCAGGATGGATCTCTTCGTGTCCGGGCTCTCTCGAATGACTAAGAGAGAGGGCAAGAATGCGATGTTGATTGGGGATATAGATATAGCCTGTTTGATGACATATGTGCAGTAGGTAGAGGATGAGAAGATGCAGGATAGGGAGGATTTTAGGAGCAAAAGAGCCAAGACATCAGGCCAAGAGACAGGCAAGATCGTGATTAGAGGTGGAGATCACTCATCTTTCCATCCTAAGATAGCTGGACCAACACCTTCATCCGCTAATACAACGGCACCAAGGATCAGGATTGAGCAAGGATCGCAGTACTGCAGGATTTCAGGCTACCAGTCACAGGGTTGTATAGCTCAAATCAAACCATTATCCTACTTGTGGTAAGTGTGGTAGGTCTCATCCCGAAGAGTGCCTTATGGGCACAAATATTTGTCTCAAATGTGGTCAGGTGGGGCACTTCTTGAAGGATTGCCCTATAGGAAAGCAAAATATGTAAGATGTCAGATCACAGACCGTTTCTTCAGTATCGCAAGGTAAGCCCCCTCACAGGGCCTCTACAGAAGGGACAAGCGAAGGCACAAATCATTTGTATGTCATGGGCACCAGACAGGAGCAGGAGAACTCACCAGATGTGGTGACGGGTATGCTCAAAATCTTTACTTATCATGTCTATGCATTATGAGCCTCGGGAGGCACATTGTCTTTTGTAACCCCATATATAGCTGTGAAGTTTGAGGTCAATCCAGAATGTCTTCTTGAGCCTTCCAGTGTTTCTACTCCTACTGGAGAGTCTATTTTAGGCCAAAAAATCTATAAGGGTTGTCTAGTCTCCGTCTATCATAAGACTATTATAGCTGATTTAGTGGAGTTAGACATGGTAGAGTTTGATGTCATCCTAGGCATGGATTGGATTCATATTGGGTATGCCTCCATAGATTGCAGAACCAAGATAGCCAAATTTTAATTCCCTAATGAACTAGTCGTAGAGTGGAGAGGTAGCTTGGTATTTCCTAAAGGTCAGTTTGTCTCATATCTCAAAGCCCAAAAGTTAATCTCCAAGGGGTGTATATATCACCTAGTTAGAATTTAAGATTCTCGTGTCGAGGCACCATCTCTTCAGTCTATTCCCGTTGTGAATGAGTTCCCAGAAGTATTTCCTGAGGATCTTCCCGGAGTCCCTCCTGATAGGGAGATAGACTTTGGGATAGACACTCCTCTATATGCTCAGCCTATATCCATCCCTCCATACCGTATGGCTCTTTTGGAGCTAAAAGAATTAAAGTTGTAGCTGAAAGATCTCTTAGATAAGGGTTTTATTAGACAAGCATCTCACCGTAGGGTGCTCCAGTTCTTTTCATACGTAAAAAGGATTGCTCTCTATGGATGTGCATAGATTACCATTAGTTGAACAAGGTCACCATTAAGAACAAGTACCCTCTTCCTAGAATTGATGACTTATTCGACCAACTTCAGGGTGCTACCTATTTTTTCAAGATAGATCTCAGATCTGGGTATCATCAGCTTAAAGTTAGAGAGAGAGACATTCTTAAGACAACTTTTAGAACATGCTATGGTCATTATGAGTTTTTGGTCATGTCCTTCATGCTGACAAATGCACCATCAACTTTCATGGATCTTATGAATAGGGTGTTGAGACCGTACCTAGATATGTTCGTTATTGTGTTCATAGATGATATCATGATCTACTTCTGTAATAAGGAGGAGCATGTAGACCATCTTAGAGTTATCCTTCAGACCCTTAAGGATCAGCAGCTATATGCTAAATTTTCTAAGTGTGAGTTTTGGTTGGCATTTGTGGTGTTTCTAGGGCACATTGTGTTTGGTGAGGGTATCCAAGTTGAGTCCCAAAAGAATGAGGCAGCAAAGAATTGGCCAAGGCCAACAACTCCCACAGAGATAAGAAGTTTCTTGGACTTGGCGGGATATTACAGACGGTTTGTAGAGGGGTTTTCTTCTATCTCAGCTCCCTTGACTAAGCTGACTCAGAAGAAGACTAAGTTCGAATGGTCAGAAGCTGGTGACAAGAGTTTCCAAGAGTTGAAGACTAGGATGACCACAACCCCAGTCTTATACCTACCAGATGGAGTTGATGATTTCATAGTATATTGTGGTGCTTCTAGAGTTGGCTTGGGCTGTGTATTAATGCAGAGAGATAAGGTGACAACATATGCTTCCAGACAACTTAAGATTCATAAAAAGAATTACCCAACTCATGATCTTAAGCTTGTTGCGGTGGTATTTGTTCTGAAAATCTTAAGACACTATCTATATGTTAAGCACATGGATGTATTCACAAACCACAAGAGCTTACAGTATGTATTAGGACAGAAGGAGCTGAATATGAGACAGAGGATATGGTTGGAGCCACTGAAAGACTATAATATAAGCATCCCCTATCATCTAAGCAAAGCTAATGTAGTTTCTTTATGCTCTTAGCAGGATGACCATGGGGAGCACAACTCATGTTGAGGATGAAAAGCAAGAGTTAGCTAAGGAGGTTCACAGACTAGCCCATTTGAGGGTGCAGATTGAAGATTCTGATGAAGGTGGAGCCATTGTCAGAAATGGGTCTGAGTCATCCTTGGTGGTAGAAGTAAAAGAAAAGCAAGACAGGGATCTCATCCTTCTCCAATTGAAAGAAGATGTTCAGAAGCAGAAAGTATTAATGTTCTCAAAAGGGGGTGATAGTGTCCTGAGATACCAAGGCAGGTTGTGTGTGCCAAATGTTGACGACCTTAGAGATAAGATCTTGGTGGAGGCTCATAATACCAGATACTCTATCTACCCTGGTGCAACGAAGATATATAGAGATTTGTGAAAAGTTTATTGGCGGGGTGGTATGAAGAAGGACATTGCAGAGTTTGTGTCTAGATGCCCAAATTGCCAGCAAGTTAAGGTTTAGCACCAAAGGACTTGTGGTGTAGCCCAGAACATAGAGATTCCAAAATGGAAGTGGGAGATGATTAACATGGACTTCATAACAGGCTTACATTGATCCCGTAGACAGCATAATTTAATATGGGTCATAGTAGATAGAATGACCAAGTTAACTAATTTTCTACCTATTAAGACGACTAATACAGCTGAGGATTATGCCATACTCTATCTTAAGGAGATTGTTAGGCTGTATGGGTCCTTATATTCATTATTTTAGACAAATGAGCTCAGTTTACAACACAGTTTCGAAAGTCCTTTTCGAAGGGGCTTAGTACGAAGGTGAATTTTAGCCCAGCTTTCCATCCACAGACATATGGGCAAGTAGAGAAGACTATACAGACCTTGGAAGATATGTTGAGGGCGCATGTGATAGACTTTAATGGTAATTGGGATGAACATTTACCCTTGATTGAGTTCTCTTATAATAATAGCGTTCAGGCTAGCATACAGATGGCACCGTATGAGGCTCTTTATGGGAGGAGCTGTAGATCACCCATAGGATGGTTTGAAGTTGGTGAGGCAAGATTGATAGGACCTGTCTAATCCACTAGGCTATGCAAAAAGTGAAGGTCATCCAAGAAAGGCTAAAGACAACCTAGAGTCGGCAAAAGTCATACACTGATGTTAGGAGGAGAGATTTGGAATTTGAAGTAGGTGATTGGGCATACCTTAAGGTATCACCAATGAAGGGAGTTATGAGATTCAGGAAGAAGGGGAAGCTTAGCCATAATATATTAGTCCTTACCAAATTCTGAAAAAAGTGGGCAGCGTTGATTACGAGTTAGAGTTACCCGTAGAGTTGAGCGTTATACACCCAGCATTTCATATTTCCATGCCTAAGAAGTGCTTGAGAGATCCCTCTCTAGTTGTTCCGATTGAAAGAGTAGTAATTAAAGATAACTTGTCATATAAATAGATCCTGGTACAAATATTAGACCGACAAGTTCGCAAGTTGAGGACCAAAGAGATAGCCTCGGGAGAAAGTGCTGTGGAGAAATCAATTCGTGGAAGAAGCCACATAGGAAGCAGAAGAAGACACGAAGGTCAAGTAATCACATTTATTCATGGGCCTAAATGAGAACCTTGAAGGTAAGGTTACATACTTAAGACTTATGGTAGTTTAAGGTGTGGAAATCTTGTTGTCTTGGGCTAAATTCTTTATATCGTTATCATTCGAGGACGAATGATCCCAAGGGGAGATATTGTAATAACCGGTGAAAAGAGAAAAATACCCCTAGAGTTGACCTTGCATGTAACTTGTCTTTCCATGCCCCGATTACAAATTCGAGACCGAATTTGTGATCAGTGCAAAAATTAAGTCGAAAAATGATCTCAACTCGACTTTAACGTGAAAAACTTGAATTATTTTTTTCTCAAAAAATAAAAATCAGTCTAAAAAAATAAAAAATAGTGAGATTTTTGCGCCCCTTCCACAACACTTTAGGGATGTGGAACCACACTTAGATTTTTCTAAAAATTTGATGAAACTGAAAAATTCGAGAAAAATGACCATTTTACACTAGTGCGAGTCGCGCACTAGTGCAAATGGAAACTGGTTTTCTTCTATTAATGGGAGAGCTAATTCTGACCTTTCTCACACCCCATAATCCTAAACTAAGCAGTTTTAAGTTGTATTTAGTCCAAAAAACACATTTTTACTGTTTCATTCTCTCAACACAAGAAAACCCTCTCAAGAACTCACGCTCAAGAAATTCAAGAACGATAGTAGGGCTTAGGAATTCTTTTCAATTCCTCAAGAAGTCATTTCTAGGTATGCAAGGCCTTTCAAAAGTCTATATTATTATTATTTTGGGATTTAAAAATCTCTAATTCCATACAAGTTTTTGGTTAAAATGTTAGATCAAGAATTTTCATCCCGTATTAGTAAATTCTATCCAGATGTTAGTTTGTGCACTATTTTTTATAAGAAATCATGTCTTTTACTGATTTTAGTATGAAACTGTATGGTTGTATAATAATTATGGTAAATGATGTATTCTTAAAAATCTTGAATTTATTTCAAGAAAAGCAAAGCTAGCATATGTATGGTTTGAATCAAGTTAAAGCGTATTTTCTTGAAGATCTCTTGGCACTTTAGTTGAGTAACCTAGCTTGTTTGAAAATATGTGAAAGATACTAGTTTTAGTAAAGTTAAAGATTTCAGTTGAGAAAGCTAAGTAGTAAGTTGGGCTAAGTTGACGAGTAAAGCAGAGTTTAAGAATTTCAAGTTTTTAAGTTTGAGCTATATAAAGATCATTTTGGGAGTAGTACTGAGCACCGATATGAGTGAGAGTAATAATAATAACTTGAACTCATAAACTACGTAGCCAGCATAGGATAGGATTGTATCAAGGTACAACTTCTCACTTGCCACTGAGATGGCCTAGTTTGGGGATAGATCGACTCCCCTGGTTCTTCGTCCCCTGTCCTGACAAAGCACAGGACAACTCTGGCAGCATGGGCAAGATGTTGTTTCACTATGAAGCTCATAGTGGTGATTGTTGGTTAGAGAAACTCCCCAAGCTAAGAAAATATGTTTTTACTTACCAGTTTTCAATATGTTAATTTCAGCATACAAAGTATTTGTTGTCACTATTACTTCATTATAAGTCATATTTATGTCTTTTGAGAAATATTATGATATCCTGAGTTATTATTTTGTCCATTTTGCATATCGAACATTCCACATACTGACGTCCTTAGGACCTACATCATTTTATGATGCAGACGCAGGTGACAGAGCTCCTCAGCAGCCGCTTCGTTAAGGACTAGACAGTTTCCAGCCAATTGGTGAGGCCTTTTCTCAGTTAGAGGCTCTTGAGTTATATGTTTCATTTTAACTTTTATTTTTTATTCTGACTACTTGGGGCCTGTCCAGTAGTCCTTTCAAACCGCTTTAGTAGAGGTTCCATAGACTATGTCTAAGTAATTTTAGTTCCAGCTATTCAGTTATGGCTTATGCACTTTAACGTTCAGTTTATGCAGACAATTTATGAGTTAGCTTGTTACTTTTATTACTTTTCCACTATTGTTAAGTCTTCCGCTGAGTAAGTAGCCAGGCCAAGTGGTTCGCTTGGGAGTAGAAATAGTTTCTGAGTACCGACCACGTCTAGGATATAGGCTCGGAGTGTGACATGAGGAGTTGGACATTACTATATCTCCCACACCCACGAATATATATTTATATAAATGCAAAATACAAAATGTACGTGTACAAGCATATACCATATGATCTGCTCCTGATGCAAGGGAGCACTACAACAGTAGACGAAAGTCCTAAGAAGACGACCCTCTAACCTATTCGTCTGTACCTGCGAGCATGAACGCAAGCTCCGAAAGGAGGGGGTCAGTACGAAATACGTACCAAGTATGTAAAGCAGAAAGCCCACAATGTGAGTGAAAATAACAATCTAAATAAGAAAGTATAGAAGTCAAACCTGTATGTCAACATAAAAATATTTATTCTTTTTCAAACATCAAAATAATGCATATCGGATGAGAACGATGGCGACCTCCAAACGCGCGCCATACCACAGCATAATATCAAAAGTTTCAAATCTCCGAAATTTCCAACATAAACCCTTAAATGATTTACGTGAACCAGGACGACGGTGCCAAGCGTCCATGCATTATAAAGCATAAAGGTCATCATGCCCGTTTATGGAGCCTAGGCAATGGTGCCACACACTCTCGCGAGTCGGGGCGAACTCAGCCCAGCACTCACACGTTCTAGTTCTTGATTTTTGCATGTTATGAATAGGTTTCCACTGGATTATTCCTATATTGCTTTTATTTGTACTTCATAGTCTAATTAACCATGGGGTAAACAAGTAGTTCATTCTAGATTCAAGAGATGTTGGAATGAATAGAATACAGTAATAGAGAGACCTTGTTCAATTAGGAAACTAGGTTGATTCATGTATGAGAGACCCATGACAACTACCCATACACCAAGTTTGGTTCAAATACATAAAGATAATATTAAAACATCCTCATTGATCATGTCTATCATCGCTCAATGATGTAGTTAGGCTATCAATGAGGGTAGGCCGGTAGAAGCATGCAACCCTGCTTAGGTATTTTCAACCCTGTGAATCAATAATAAGGAAACCGAGACATAAATGCAAGCATTGAGCCTAAAATGTATGTCAAAAAGGTTACAATCCCGAAATCATACTCAATCTGATAATTCACTACAAACCAGTTGGCAATAGTAGTTGTACTTAGTTATTTCACTCTCAACGCAACCTTTTCATCACTTTCTACGATAACACACTTAACGTGACAACTTTGGATAGGTAATTGAACTCTAGTTTAAATCTTGTGGGTTCGATATCTAGCTCCTAATAAGGACCACTATATTACTTTTTAAGACCACTTACACTAGTGTGCGCTGGGGAGCAACAATCATGATAGTAACCTATTGTAAAAGCATCAAAGAACACACAAAAGTACATACAGTTAAAAAATGAATCAAATTGACAAAATATTTGAAGGTGTGACACATCTTCAATAAATGCACCTTTCGATAAAAATGGATTATAATGTAGTCATCCATAAGATTCCCTCAAAGAGAACTCTAAAATAATCCAACTAAAGTTGACATGAAAATTCAAAGGAAAACCTCCCTAAAATGCAATTTTATAGAGAATTTTGAAACATAAATTTCAACAATAAACATTATATAAAGGATAAAACAATACTTCTTGGGTCGTACACTTTTCAATAACATTACTAGTTGGCGAACTTCACAAAATTAAGTTCAAATCTTTATTATCATGACAATTGATAAACTAATAGCTTAAACTTGTGAGAAATGACAAACAATAATATGTTAGTGATAGCTTGATGGAAATGAACTGAAATCGAGTAATAATCAAAGGAAATTGATGAAATTTTTCTATATGTTTTTCAAACCTAAAATCCTTTAAGTGAAAGAACGTATATGACAATGGAAACGAAAGGGGAACACATCAAGTATTAACGATGTGGATTATTATTAAAATATGTTGTTAGCCTAATATATATATATACTAGATAAGTATGGTGCGTGCTAGCACGGGCCCAACGTATAGTTTTAATAGAAACTTAAAATTGCACAATATAAATGATCAAATTACTGAACATAATTTAGCTGCCAAATATATTTTTCATATTATACATATGAATGTCATACTATTGGATGTTGAAATGAGATAATTACATACTTTAACATTTACACATGTAGACTACTAATTACTTATTTACAGAGTAGACCAAAATAGATGTAGTAATAGATGAATTTTTCATGTTGTGATCAATTTTTTTATACACTATTTTTAATCAAAATTACCTATTACATTTACAAAATCAAGAGTGAAATAATTCAAAAATTACAAAGGTATTTTAGCATAACAATCAATTAAGAAAACATAAAAGTCCATAGAAGATTAAGATAACAACATATTAATAACCATCAAGCATAAAGTTAAAGCACTAGTTAGAAGCCTATTCTTCAATTTTCTAATTTAACTTCCTATAAGTTACATGTTCCTTTGCAGGGTAAAAATTTGTTCAAGGAACTAGGAACAATAATATCAACAGGAATCGCCAATCCTCCAAGAAATATCAGGATGCATCTTCAGCAGATGATGAGTTAGAGGAGTCTAGGAGGGGACATTCCATGTTGGAATGATGGACAAGCCACAAGGAAAGAGACTTCAGTATTGATGCTACATTATCCTCTTGAATATGAAAGACAAAAATATACACAAGGGCAGTGGTACTTCATTCGCTGATCAAAATCAAGATGAAGCTTTAAAGATTAAGAATGTATTGGACACACTGGACCAAATGTATACTGGAGGGGAGTCATTTTCAAATTAATGAGGTCGCACACGTTTCTATTATTTGTGGTTAACTTGATTGCAGGCAAGCTATAATGTACTTACATGATAATTATAGTAAGGTAATGTATCTATCTGTTATAGAGTGCAAGTTTAGGTGTGTAAAGAGCAAAAAGTGTCTATTCTTAACTCATCTTATTTATTTATGTAAAAGGTATACCTCCATTGTACTACTACTTCGTTTAGTTAAGTACCTAATTGAGAGAATAAAAATAGATAATTCTCAATATCTACATATATTTCTAAATAAAATTTATAAAATTAAGTTAATTTTTTTAAATAGGTGATGCTTTCAATATATTCATTCGGAGATAATAAAAAGTGGATTTAGTGTTACAATTATTTAACTTTTAGTTTGATGTTTATTTTGTCAGTAACTTATCATCTTTTATGTATCAAGAAGTTTTGTCTTCTTGTAGTATTTTAAAGTATGACTTTATAATACATGCTTTATAAACGAAACTTAATAATCTTTCCTTGGCAAAGAATTGAGAAATGAACAATCTTATTTTTAACTATTCTTCACAAGGTAAGGGTAGGGATAACGTTGCATAAACATTGTCTTTTACAGAATTCAGTGGAATTACGTTGGGTATCTTGTTGCTTTTAGTCATTCTTCAGTAAAAATGCAAAATAAAATGATTATAATCCAATTCAATAAGTGGAAATATGTCACCAATAAGAAGAGCTAAGTTCAGAAAGTTAATAGTTCCTACACCTCAAACACCTAGAGCAGCTTCTTTCACGGTTAGGAGGAGAATCAGAATCTGTTCTCACGACCCAGACCTAGGGCCTAAGAGTGACATGGTGAATGAGAATCCAAGAGTCCCCAAACAAGCCTTGTAGCATCCATTCACACATTATTACTTCAGAAGTGTAAACAAATAGTAAACACATAGTTCTAAGGGATGGGTAAATAGAACTCATGCTATAGGGATGTCATCGGAAAAGGGAGTAACATGGATTCACATAATAAGTAGCACATAATACTAAGGGGCGAGTAAGTAGGACTCACTCCATGGAGACAATTTGGGACTTAGGATCTTTCACATCATAACATATAAACATAACACAATACTCATAGCCATTCCACATAACAATAATCAATAGGTAGACATAACCATAAATATAATCTCTAAATACAATACTTAGCATATAAACGTAAAAATGCTTACAAGATATCCAACAATGCCTCTAGTCATAAAATTGTATGGGGCTAAGACATACCCCGAGCTCATACTCAAAGTAAATAACATAAACAAAAGCACCATAGGTAAAGGAATGGTGGTTGATCCTAAGAAGATAGGACTCACCACAACAAGCATGTCACGACCCGAAATTCGGGCGTGATGGCACTCGTCTTTTCCCACTAAGACAAGTCAGCCTACAACCCAACTATAACATTAAAATGCAGAATTATAATCAAAATGAGAGTTCAATTTAATAAG
>JAOTQJ010065978.1:3069-13477 GCA_025642045.1 Solanum sejunctum | reverse complement strand
ATTAATGATAAAAATTATAAAATAAAAATAAAATTATTTTTTGATTTTATAAAATAAATAAATATTATTAAATATTTAAAAATAATATAATAGATAACTAAAGATAGACGAATGGAGTTGTACTCCCACTATTTCATACTAAATAAAGCATCAAAAGTTTTAAAACAAAACTCCATGCCTTAGCTAATAAATTACTTAATATAAATAAAAAGAAAGTACGTTCTAGAAGATTTGATTAACGATCCTCATTAAAATTTGCTATCTATTTTCTTTTCATAAGAAACTAAAACAAAATTATATAGCATACCAAAAGAACGTGTGCCAATGCATGTAAAATGCCTTATATATCTTGTTGAATACTTGACAAAGAAACAACTAATTATTTTCTAACGTAAATGTAAGAGAAGATATTATTTTTCCCATCAATTTAAGCTAAATCTTCTATTTTCTGTCGCCTTACTTAATGTCTTTTTTTTTAATATTACAATTTTTAAGCTAATCTTCACTACTTTAGTTTTAAAATTTAAGCTAAACTTTTTAATTTTTTTTAAGTATAAAGCACTTAAATTGAAATGAAGAATTTTCTTTTATTAGATTCCGGAAAGGAATATCCAAATTTTATTAGATTCCTGAAAAAAAAAAAAGAAAAGAAGAGAATATCTGGTGCAGAGTAAAGTATTGAAGGATTCCCGTGAGTTACGCTTCGTTTGTATCTACATATTGCATACTTTGGTAAACGCTAATTTCAAAATTAATCGATTAAAATCCCAAATTTAATTCTTTAAAGAATGGACCAAAATAAATTCAATTTGGACGTTTGCTAATCAATTAAACAGAGGCAAAAATTACACTTCTTTCAAAATCTGAAAAGGAGTTAATTCTAGTGGGCCCCATATTTGATTTCCAAGAAGTGGATCAGAAATAAAGTTTGGCCGTTTGCTACTCTTCAACAACAGTTTGAGTTAATGCTAATAGTGGGTAGGTGTCGTACTTTTATTTAAAAATAAAAATTTCACGATTCTCTTCCAAAATTAGTATAGTAAAGTCATTGTCACGATAAAATTATGTGTTCAAGTTTTTAAAATAATATTTGATAGAAATATAATATAATATTGTATTATAAATTATTATAGTTAGATTTTTTTTCAATTCTTATATATAGCAAGAATTTTAATGTATTATAATTATCTTTTTTCTAAAAATATCTTTTAGTAATCATTTGGTAGGAGAAATTAAGAAAAATAATCCAAAAATTAGGAGAAATAATATTAATTAATACTATATTTGATAGAAATTTAAATTCATGTATAATTAATTTAGGGATTAATTAATACCTCATACATGGTATTAATTAATACTATCCATTTGATGGTATTAACTAATACCTTGAATTTAATACCATGAGATTATATATAAAAATAAAAATACTTTTCAAATTCTTTTACACCTTTTTTTTATTTTTTGATTTTATGTTTTATATTTGCAATTTTGTACTAGTAAATTTATTTAAATAAATTAGCTTACAAAATTTATTTATTTGTGGTTTATATTTTTATAATATAAAAATAAATAGATTTATCATGTTAAATTATAAATTTTAATTATTTGTGATTTTATATTTATACAGACAAACAATATTTTGCCATATTAATTTTTTTTTATAATTAATTTAGTTGAGTGACTTTATTGATACAAAACAAAATCCAGATGATATTAAATATATTCTCAAAGTTGAGTGATTTTGTAATATATAAACACTATATTAAAATTATAACTTTTAAATTTTTATGTATAAATACAGATTATCTATTTTACAATTGATTACCATCTTTTTTATTTTAATAATAAATAGTCTATTTCAATTAAATTAAAAATTGATATGTTATTAGTGATGAATTTATTAAAATTATAATTTTTTATTCTTGTAACATCCGGTAAAATTACCAAAATACCTCTAGAGACGAGATATGCGCATAACATGTCTTCTCATCCTACGCTGACAAATTCGAGGCGAATTTGTGATCGATATGACAAATTGAATGAAAAAATGATCTCGATTGATTTTCAGAGCAACCAGATAAAAAATAATTTTTTGAAGTGAAAACATGAAGCAGTGTAGGTGTGCGACAGGGCCGCGACGTGCCACCATCGCGGATCAACACTTGATTTTATTTTAAAAATTTTCTACGAAATTATAAAGCTCATTCAGAGAATTTTCAGCAAAAAATATTGAAAAATTACACAATCCACGTTGCAGACCCCTTGTTCCTAGATGAACTTTTTTTAGATTTCGTGAGGGACATTCTAGACCTTTCCAAACCCCTCCTACACTTAATATATTATCAAAATGGATCATTTTAGGCATCAAAAGGGTTTAAAATCCTATTCTAAGTCCTTGAAAAAGATTAGGGCTAAAGAGAAGAGAAAAAGCGTGAGGAATTGAAGAGTTCGAAGAGAGTACCTTAAGGTTGATTGTCCAAAGGTTCAATCCAGATATGTAAGGCTGGCTTAAGCGTTGGACCATGTTCATCCACGCACCCCTTTGTCTACATAAGATAAGATTACGAATATTAATTGCATATTCTCAATCCTGTGAATCTTGAGTCCCAAATATCTGTACATGTCTGAGTTCCGTGAATATATTTGCGTTAAATTTGAGTTGCATTATTATTACCATGAAATATGAATGTATTTCAAATGTTTGATACCCTAACCATAAACTTAGCATTTTCATTGCTTACTAAACTGAAAACTATGAACCTAACCTTCTAAACCAAGTAAGTTTAAACCTGAGGAGTATGTTTCCTTGCTTCATGTATTCATTTAATGAATATCTACTATGTCTTATGTGTTGAGTATGAATGATATGATGTTACTTGATCATAATCAGTGAGAGTCTTGCATGATGTGAGTTAGAGCCTTGAGTAGCATTACATTGACAATGGTCCTAAATTATTGAGTTGTTGAGTAATTGAGTTGAGTTGTTGAGAACTAAGTTGACTTGTCTGAGATAAGTCAAAAAGATAAGTTTGAGCTAATTTCTATGAACATATTTTAGTCTTGAAAGAAGTATTGAGCACCAAGTTGGGTGATTAAGGAGCACCCCAGAACTATATTGCCAGCGTAGGATGGTTGCACAAAATAATTCTGGTGGACCATGTCCTAATAGATGGCATTTTCTTTGGATCCAAAAGAGAGGTAGAGGTTGATGACCTATTCTGTGGTAAGTTTAGGATAGCCATGGCAAAAATATCTTTTCGTTGTACATCACCAAAGCTCATGGTGGGGTGGAGAGTCATATTTATTAGAGAAACTCCCAAGCAACACTTGAGTTGAGCAATTCATGATTTTTGAACTGAGATGTATTAAACACTGAGTCTAATTCTAAATCATGACTTCAAAACTTCAACTTGCATCATTTATTTGAGTTGAGATATGAGATGGGTAGTTGAGTCTTGAGTTGACTCAGTTGATTGGTTTGAGCCTTACCTATTCCTTGAACTATTTTACATACTATACATTTCACGTACTAACGCTACTCGGTACCACATTGTTTCATGATGCATAGACAGGTATTAGAGGACCTCAGTAGATGCACAATTGGAGTTTAGGTCCACGATTCCAGAGATAGTGAGCTTTCCTTACCTTTATGAGAGCCTTTTTCTTTTACTATGTGTTGTATTTTCCTTGAGTTGGATAGCCATGGCCTGCCATGATACCATCTAGATATTAGAGGTAGAGGCTTCATAGATATTGAGTAGAGGATGTAGTGTATTGCCACTTTTCCAACTTTGTTTTATTGAGAACTTTCATTTTATATATAAAGACTGAGTTATTCAATTAATTTAAGGTCTTTTCATTGAGCATTTTTCTTTCATTGTTGAGTATGACGTGATGATGGTTTCCTCGGGGACTAGTAATAGTCTCTGAGTGACGGTCACACTAAGGGTACCCTGTCAGGGCATGACAAAACTCAGCATTAGAGTATAGAGTTCAAGTGTCCTAGGGAGTCTATGAAGTTGTATCTAGTAGAGTCCTTATTCTTGGTGTGAAGTGCTCCACAACTATAACAGGGAGGCTGTAGGACATTAGAAAAGGTTTTTCTTCTTTCAGATTCTGAATTGTGCGATAGAGCTATTTCCTAAGAAATCTACGATGATTCGCGTGTTGCTCTAAACCTTTCGATTATTCCTAGTCCACAAGGAGATAGAGATAGTAAGGTTCAAACTCTTACATATGAGATCCTCTGCATTAAAGTAATCAGAATGGTAGAGAAACTGCACCAGGCTTGAGAGAAGCCAACTAGTGTGCTAAGTTGATTTACTAGAAAGAATGCACTATTATTAACATGAATCGTGCATTTGAGTTAGCTCTAGATGTACCCAAACCCTCTTTTGTAAAACTTTCTTTTAACATGACCCATGTGAGATAAACTTATGCATCTAAAGAGTTTAATGTTACCATCACCTTTAGTAGAACCAAATCATCCCAGAGGTAGAAGGATGTTGATGGATAGAAAGGGACGAGATAGTAAGAGTGATGGTTGATTGAGGCTTGTAGTTAGAGTTATGTATCCACTAGGTAAGTAATGAGGTGGTGAGCCGATTGCCATAAGTTTGATGAAAGAGTCGTAAGTACTTTATGATTTTCATGATGAGATATAGAGGAAGAATTATTATTAGAATGTGATAGAGCGTGCTTAAACTAGATGAAAGTTTATATTGATGTGTTGTAATATTTATACTATTGAGGATTAAGTGTAGACATTAAATAGGGGAAACAAGTGCTTTAAATGTTGTAACATCCCATAATTATCGAAATACCCCTAGAATGTAGTCGTGCGCATAATATGTTTTGCAAAGATCTGATAAGAAATTTGCGATCAAATTTGCGATCAACATAGAAAATTGAGAGGGAAAGTGGTCTATACCCGATTTAAGATCAATCGGGTTGAAAAATAATTTTTACCAATTTCACTCGAAATAGTTTCGATCCGCGCCCCTGGTGCGATGAGGAGGGGGCGCGAAGACACGCTTAACATTTTTTGTTAATTATTGATGGGAATTGAAATTTTGAAAAATTTGCAAAATACATTGGTCCGCGCCCCTGGCACGTTGTGCACCAGTGTACAAATTTAAACTTTTTTTCTTTACTTCGGAAAGGGCCTTTTTGGTCATTCCCACCCTATCCTAAGTCTTAAAATGTATTTTTAAAGTCATCTTATATCGATTAAGGGTTTCTAAAACCCATTTTCCCTTAAGTTCTTACGCAAGAAAATCTTGAGAGAAGAGACAAGAAAGCTTGGGGAATTGAAAATTTGAGTCTAATTCTTGAAGAAGATTAGTACAATCTTCATCCAGGTAAGTAATGCTAAACTAAAAGCATGAGATTGTTCTCCCATGTGTCCCATAGATATCTTAGATGAGAGCTGAAAGTTCTTGATTCTACATGCATGATTCTTAATTATTTTCTTGAGAAATCATATTTACTACATGTATTTTTCTATCTTGATAATCATCATAAATTTGTTTCCTTGAATTGAATGTTTTGCATGAATTATTGCATAAATTCTACTTATTATTTTCTATGCATGAGTTCTTGGAAAGCTTTTAATGTTAATGAGAGGAATTAGTACATTCTAGGTACTAAAACAGCCTCAAGAGTTCTATAGCGGGATAAGTGACTGTCATGGCTGGATAAATGGCCACCATTGCAATACAGTGGTGGGTTTAAGTGTGAAAATTCCAAATTTTATTTGTATTTCTCTTACTTTATTCTTAAGAGATCAGCAGTGACTTAAGGTTTATTTTCTTAAAAGTTTTCAATCTATTTCGTCGTTAAAGTTAAATTAATCATTCATCAAATTTATTAATTGATTCCTAGATCTTAGAATCTATTAGGATTCTTATAGGAAAACACTTTGGCCTGAAATTTAATGGTGGGTAAAAATCTCTAGTTAGATGATATGATTATAAAAGTGTCTAAGGGTTAGACTTTTGCTATAATCTGAATAATTTGGGGCACTATGTGTTGATTATTGTACTTTTTTGATTGTTTGTAGACCAAGAATGATCTAAGACTTTGAGAAGGAAAAAACTCTAATTATCTAGAGTTTCAAGACTTGATTTGAGGTAGGTAATAGTTTGATATTCCCAGTTATGTGATATATGCTTCTTAGCAGCTTTTTAGTATTTCCTGCATATATATGAATAGGGAATAATTGTATGAACCTAACAAATGATTTCTCATGATCAAATTGCGTGCAATGGACCTATTATTTAAAAATAGCATGCATTGAGTTATTCATTTTAATTGTGATTGTGTTTTTCGATCGGGTATCACCTTTCTGACATATTATTGGATTGTCTATCATGCGTTTTGACACATTATTAGATTAATTGTCATGTTCTGATATATTATTTGATCGAATATCACGTTCTGATACATTATTAAATCGATTGTTATGTTCTGACATAATGTTGCATTAGGTGTCATATTCTGACACACAATTTATTTGGGTGTGGATCCCATGAAAGGATTATTGTTGGTTGTTCCATTAAGATTGATAATCATATAATTTTTATATTAAGTATGGATTATGAAGTTGAGTAATAATCCTATAGGTCATTTCTGCATTTCTAAGTATTTTGTCTTAGCTAGAACCTATTTATAGTGACCTCAAATTATTTGTGACTCACTGGCGCTAATAGTTTAATTGCCTGGTCGCTCATTTGAAAGATGTGTTTTTATCTTAATATTGGTTGATTTAAAATTAAAAATGAGTTTAGCAGTAAATTTGGTGTAAATGATATTGGAATGACATTCTAACAGATCCATCAACTCTGAAAGGGCCAAATTAGGTTAGACGAATGTTTGATGTTAGTCATATTGAGGTTTACAAATTTTGCCTCTGGAATAGGCTAATAGTTGACTTTACTCAACACCCTTGTTAAACATTGTCTGTCATATGAGAATTTTGACTGCGGGTTAGCTCCAAAATGTCGAGTTTCATCTAGGACAACCTTTCATTTAGTTTTCGAAGCTTCAGAGTGCATTTTGGCCCCCTTGATAGATTTTAATATTGGAAAGCGAGACCCACATTTGATCAAAATGAGCTCTAATGGAAGTTTTGACAACACCTTTGAGTCCAAAATGTCATTTCTAGTTGGATTCCATATATAATTTGCATTTTTGTGACCTCGAATAAGACCAGAGCATTAAAATCTAGTTTGAGCAGTTGCTGAAAAAATTAAGGTGGCGATGATGTGGTAGCATGAGGAGCCATCATATGGAAGCGACTAAATCAATTTAAAAAAGGAAAAAGGAATATAATTTGGAAAGTTTTCCAGAAAATTTAAAAAAACATACGAACGACTTTAAATTGTGATATATTTCTTGTTTTTGATCTGTTTTAAGTGATTCAAAAGGCTAACTTGTGTATTTTTTTAAGAGCAACATCATGGAAGTGTTGAAAATTAATTTTGGTGTTTGAGATAAAATTTGACATTTTGTTGTTGTATATTTAATTTGATTTTTGATATTTGGACATGCATTTTTTTTAATCCATTTTAAGTCTAATTTTAGTAAAATTTGAGTCTATTCTATGTGTTTTTATGAGACGCATACTATGGTAATATTAGAATTAATTGATAGAGTTTCATTTGGTGCAAAAATGTAACTTGAGTTGCTGTCTATATTTGTATTTTTTGAAAAATTCAAAATGCAATAACTTGGTAGTTTTGAATCATTTTTCAGTGAAATTTTAGTCTAAATTGAAGAGTTTTGAGGCGCATATAGTGGTATTTACAGATTTTTTAAAAGTGCTCCATTTAAGAGAAAATGAGGTCAGACTAGCTACCATATATAATTTTTTCGAAAAGAAATATTTTTTATTTTTGAGCTATTTTATATTGTTTTAGATCTTGGATTGAGCCTGAATTTTAGGCACAGGCTCAGGGATGTATGGAGAAGATATGGGCTTTATTTTGAAACTTCACTATAGACCCGATTTTTGTCCCGAAAACTGACCTGAGCCTATTTTCAATGATTTTAATTCAAAATGATCGTATTGATGTTGCTATTCTCTTTTTGACAGTTTCACAGTATCTTGAGATCACTAAGAGGAGTACACCTCCCCATGAATCAGACTGGAGCACCGATCATTCCCAACTTACACCTTTTAATTGAGGAATAAATGATCGCTATTCAAATGTAGAACCTAAATGGTCGCAAGTTGGCACAACGCTTTCACTTTACAAAAATGGCGCTCATTTGGTCTGCGCGGTCAATTAAGATGAGTTAACTTACTTCTAAACTATGGTCAAATAATCCATGCAAATGTTGTGAATTTAGTGTGAGAAGTAACTAGGGTATTGTGTTCCCCATGAACTCCTAACACAGTATAACCTCATAATTAATCTTTTCTAGGGTGTAGCATGTAAAATTAGTAAGTTATGTTCACCTAATCCTTTGATTAGGCAACTAGGTAAATTTCACCGAATGACTTGATCCATCTATGGGTGTCACATTACTAACCTTTACCTTGTCCTTCTATAATCATCCCTTGGTCCGTTCAGGTTGATTAGAGGAGTGTTGTCATGTTAAATTCTGTTATTTCATCTTATTTTCCATTCATTACTCCCTTGTTCTAGTACAAAATAAGGCGAGTTCTAACGTTTGCAACTTTAAAAAATATTTAAAACAAAGAGATAAATAATACATGCATGTACACTTTCTAAGGATTACAAATTATTCAGTTTCACTTTTTAGTTATTCATGGTTCTTATAACTCTATTTGTGGATGTCATGGCTCAAGCCAAGCATC
Source organism: Solanum sejunctum (assembly GCA_025642045.1). NCBI lineage: Eukaryota > Viridiplantae > Streptophyta > Magnoliopsida > Solanales > Solanaceae > Solanum > Solanum sejunctum. The sequence continues at coordinate 4,653 of JAOTQJ010065978.1, read as the reverse complement.
TAGACGTGACATAGCGAATGAGAACCCAAAAAGAATCTTAAGCAAGTCTCTTAAGCATACATAGCAAATCCTTGGTTTCGCGGAAGCATAGATGAGCAATAAACACATAGCACATAATTTCTAAGGGGAAATAAGGCTTTGAACTACCATTATTGAGGATGTTGTAGGGAAGAGGATAAACATGATCAAGTAGAAAATTTGGGATGAGTAAGTATGACTTACACTATAGGGGCAATTTGGGACTTTGGACTTTCATCTCATCCATACAACAAGCATTTAACACCAAGTGGAATAAGGGACTAACAAAAATCTTCCATAATACAAAAGCATAATGAGTTGAGCTCAAGATTACATAGCATAACCATGTCCAATGACACCTCTAATCATGAATAGAACAGGGGCCAATACATCTCCAGGGCTCTCCCTCAAAAGATAGTATCCAAAAATAGACAAGTTCTAAATAAGGTATGAACATAAATAAATGTTCTCCCCGGAGGTAGAGGACTCACCAATAGCAAATTTCAGCTGGAATCGTTTAGCCACGTGTAGGATCAGGATGGATAGGAGCTCTGATCTCCACATGGTCAGATTATGCAGGCAAAAATATGCATTAGTACTTTGAATGTACCAAGTATATAGGGTGCAATGCAATAATTAGAGAATATGCATAATAATGATCAAGGAATACAAACTCAATATGTCAAGCATGATCAATGTCATGGTTAACTATGCATGAAGAATTATCAAGTCATATAACATAACGTACATATATAAAAAGGGACCATAACCGACATGTAAGACCAAGCGAGCTTCTTCTTGGAATCCCGATGTTCACTCTACACCAGACTAAGATTGGTCTACTTAGCCAGTGTAAACCAAACACTCACCTTACGAGAACTCCCCCATTTTTGAAAGTGCTTCATAATCACCTTATAGGAACACCACCTTTTTCGGTATACATATAATGTCAAACTTATGGGAACCCCACGTTTTTGGCATTTCATTCACATGTGTCGTATGAGAACACCATTTTGGTCAACCATGCATCTTGTGCTATATGGAACCATTAGCTAATTCACAATCCTATGGTGGCAACATAATTATTGGACAATGGTTCTCTACTAAGGTCTGGCTCGATTCTAGGTCACAATCCCAAAGAATGCTCAAATCATACTTATAGGCAAGATATGCGAAACATCATAATATCACAATATTTTCATAGAGTAGCTTATCAAAAGCAAAGATTCTTAACATCAATATAGGGCTTCATAAATTTCATAATACATTCATTGTTTCCTAACATACATAATAGCCCTTTAGTTAAATCATTCATAATTTCACATAACTTACCATAAGACCTTCACATTCATAGAAGCTTGGTTTACATTTTTATTAAAATCATGATGGTTTCATGTACAAACTTTAAAATCATGCAAATCTTAAGGGAATGCCATGAGAGTGTCATAGAATCACTTGTTCATTATTCCAAGAACCCATCAAAACATAGTAAACTTTATTAAACATCATCAAACCCTTATATAAATCATAGATTTCTCATGGCTTTTCATTGCTTAATCAAGTGAA
>JAOTQJ010065947.1:0-47813 GCA_025642045.1 Solanum sejunctum | reverse complement strand
ACCTCTCAACCCCTTCACAAGCCCCAAACTTCAAATCCGCACAACCGAACGTTTCTTTAGCAATCTAACACTTTCACACCACTTGAGGGAACCCATATACTGATCTTGAAGCGTCAAATAATCGAAAACGAGGAAAAAATGAATTTCCCCTTCTTCTATGATGAAGCCGAGAGCCCTTTTGCTGGGGAGAATGGTTTTTTTTTCTAAGTGTTGGAATAAGTTTTCTTGCAAGAATGGCATATATGTATGCTTATATATATAGACCTTCTCTCACACACTTGGACCAATCAAATAAAAGCATGTGTATGACCCCATAATTTGTCTTACAACCTAAGGAGCTCAACTTAAATAAAATGCACATTTGGTCCTATGCTTTTCCCAAATTGGACCAATTAAGGATTTATGATTAATTTTTTTTTTTAAAAAAATTTCAGTAGGTCTAAACTAAAATAAATACTTAAATCCCGAATTGCTCAAAATTTTCAATATTTGTCCACATTTCACAAGCATTTCAATTGTTTGAATTTTCGGGTTCTAACACTTGGTCTTGGAATTTGTGACCTTTTTAGAAATGACCATCCTTGGCACCTTCGAAACCATCATCAAACTGAGCCCTCTTGTACTACCCACTTCTCATCTTTCTAAGATTCTCCCCTTCAAGTTGTTCAGAATATGTAATAACCCGAGATAAGTCTATATCACGCACAAGTATAGCAGTGTGGCACTCTTCTTTTACCAAGTCGGACACCCCCGACATAAACTTGTTCATTCTTGCCCTATGATTGGCAACCATGTGAGGATCATATTTTGAAAGCTTATTGAATTTGAGGGTATACTCCCCCACAGTCATGGAGTCTTACTTGAGATTCATGAACTCCATTATTTTTTCCTCTCTCAACTCAATAGGGAAGAAATGATTTAGGAAGGTGGCCTTGAACTCCCCTCAAGGAATGGCATCATTGTTCCTCCTCTCTAATTTCCATTGAGCAAACCAACTTTGGGCCATACCTTTGAGTTTATAGGCCGCTAGTTCCACCTTCTCCTCTGAACTCATCTCATGATAGCTAGCACCTTATACACCTTATCAATAAACTCTTTGGGATCTTCCTCCATTTTAGACCCATGGAACTCCAAAGGGTACATCCTTGTGAAGTCCCTGACTCTTGAGGCTAGTGTAGGAGCATGAGGAGCTTGGGCCCCTTGATTCAATTGGTTTGCCATAGCATGGGCCAACATAGTGATGACATTCCAGAACTCAACTTGTGTAGCACCTTCTCCTTGAGAAGCTTGATGAGCCAGACCCTCCTTTGATATGCGGGCCCTCCATGATCTTTCTCTTAGTAGCAGCATGATCTAAAAGAGTAAAAGATCGTTCTTTAGGGGAGAAAGCCTTATCTTTACATCTAGAGAATGACATAGATCATAAAAAGGTAAAATATTTTCTAAAATGCCTCATAGCCTCCTGTTTATAGTTGTGGCATGCTTCACAACCATGAATTAAACTCTACTTGACACTGTGTGTTGGATTTCTGAGGAACATTAACAACCTAGTGCTCTGATACCAAACTTGTCACAATCCAATTCTAGGGCCTAAACATGATACGACGAATGGGGAACCCAGAGGGATCCCAAACAAGCCTATTTAATGTGACAATAATAAAAGGAAAGCGGGACTAAAGGAAATCTTTCATAGTAATAATAGCGTGAGAAGAGTCAAGTTCAAACATAGACAACTATAATATCTAACTACACCTCTACATAGAATGGAGCAGGAGCCAAGACACTTCTCGGGATCACCCTCAAATGATAAGTATCCAAAAGTATTAAACAAGTCTTAACAAGCATGAATGAAAAATTGATATTGTCCCCGAAATTGAGGACACACCAAAAGCTTCTTCAAGCAAACCAACTAGCCACATAGAGGAGGGTGATCAATAGGAGCTCTGGTCCCTACATGGTGATATTATGTAGGCATAAAGTATGCGTTAGTACCTGGAATGTACTAAGTGTATGCAGTGCAAGGCAACAAAGACATAAACCATAATAATCAAGATGCATAATCATAATCAATGGACATAAATTCAATATTACATGAATGGTCAATGCTTGTATTAAAACGTGCATGTAAACATTCAACTTGCATAACACAAGATACATATGTGGGAGGAGACCTTAATTGACGTATAAGACCTTGCGAGCTACTACTTGGAATCCTGATGCATGACACACCACCGAAGAAGGTGTGATCTACTTGCCAAGGTAAATCATACTTGACCTCACTTTGTTGGTAACTTGACCTAGATGGATCCAATAGTAATCCCTTTTAGGGAAATAATATAATCTTATAGCGGCACATAGTTTAGAGACTAAGATTTTATAAAAGGATCCCTTGAGTCGAGCCCCCACTTTAAGCCTCAATTGCTACTAAGTCTAGTCCCACGAAATACTTAAAATATTTATAGATTTAATAATAACATGAATAACTTATAAAGACATGATAACATGGCATGAGTAGCTCATTCATATACTTGACCCCTACATGGGGCATATACGTTATACTAGAGGGTAGAAAACAATACATGAACTTGACCGCTTCTAGTAGCTATTGCACTTCACATGAGGGTAGAGACTTGTAACATGCTTGACCCTAACTAGTGAGCTTAGCTTGATCGTTAGGGTAAAATAGTAATCATGCTTGACCCCTCAAATAGGCATAATTGCTGACAAGAGGGTAGAATTATAGAATGAGGCTCAACTTGTCACTTGTAAGTCATAGAAATGTTTTATGAGTTTAATACATGCTTGGGAGCCTATAATTATTATGAAAACACTTGACTTGAAAATCATGCAATAATTCATCATCAACTTAAGAATCCTTGTCATGTTGATTTAGATGGTTAGTATTTGTACATATGCTCAATATTATGCAATTCAAGAGTGTAAAACAAGAATGAGTAAAATTAGTTTATTTTGAAGCCACTTGAATCAACCCACCAATATTGTAGTAAAACCCTTAATTGGGAATCATGAATTCCATCTCAAAAGTTAACAGTAGTTCATAGTTTTCATATCATGCATAGTCTCAGTAGACATAAATCAACTCATGGAATAAGCTTTAAATGGATATTCATGCATAATCAATCAATATTTGATAAAACCCAATATAATTCATATTTATGATGCATAATAAGAGATATCCATAAAGAATACCACTTGAAATCATGAAATTTTCTTCAAAAGAGAGGGTTGGGCTCCATAGATAAAAGAAACCATGGATGAAGATCCACTTGAGACTTGATTTGAGTTCTTAAAATCCAAAGCTTGTTCTTGAGATTATTGCGATTGAATGGAGGGTTTGATAGTATACTGGGAGGATTTTGAGAGTGTTTCTTGAGAGTTTATAAGTGAAAAATGGCTAAGTATAGAGATATTCACATTTAAATGGGTATTGGGTTATTACCCAAATGCCCTTGAACAATGTTCGAAAAAACTGGGCGAAAATTGCATTGATCCGTGCCCCGGGGCCAATCTGACGGGCCCTATACTAAGGTGCGTTCCAGGCTCATCGTGGCTTGGGGTGATCAAGGACACTTTAAATCATCCCCGTAGTGAATATTATTTTGCACTACGGGTCTTCTAAGTTCGAAGGTTACCCTTTCCCCACTCAATTTTGCCTCCTAAATAAGAATATGAAGCCGGATTTTTGAAATCATTCATGAATTTTGAGATATGTAAGAAATTCACTTATGGGGAATTCAGAAGAACATGAGGGGTATTACACCAATAGTCCGAACACTTGAAGGTATAAATCCAGTGGGGGTATAAAAAGGTCTTTGAGCGAGAGCGAAATTAGAAAAATAAAGTCATACGATATAAAACACCACTTTTAGTAAAGACTTGGCATTTATTATATGGAGATATATTCTCCTATGGTGGATGCAATTACGTTCAAATATCTTATAAAACTGGCAGCTCATGAAAAACTTAATATGCTTCTAATGGATGTCGTCACAGCCTATTGATATGGCTCATTAGACAATGACATATTTATGAGAATCCTAGAGGGATTCAAAATGCCTGAAATACATAAAAATTCCAGGGAAAAGTGTTCAATAAAGCTTCAAAAATCTTTATATGGATTGGAGCTATATGGACATATGTGGTATAATTGCCTTAGCGAATATTTATTGAAAAAGGGTATAAAAATGATCCAATTTGTCCTTGTGTTTTATTAAAAGGTCTAGATCAGAATTTACTATAATAGCTATATATGTTGATGACTTGAATACAATTGAACTCGTAACGATCTTTCAAAGGTAGTAGAATGTTTAAAAATGGAATTTGAAATTAAAGACCTTGGAAAGACCATTTTGTCTTGGTCTACAAATGGTATATTTATTCATCAATCAACATATACTAAAAATTTTTCAAAAAGATTTTATATGGATAAAGCACATTTATTGAGTATCACAATGATATTGAGATCACAAAATATTAGTAAAGATCCATTCTGTCCGTATAAAAACAAGGAAGGGCTCGTTGGTGCTGAAGTACCATATCTTAGTATAATTGGTACATTAATGTACCCTTTCTAATAATTCTCGGCCAGATATATCCTTTTATCTTAATTTGTTATCAAGATTTAGTTTCTTTCCAATACGGAGACACTGGAATAGTATTAAACATATATTCAGATATCTTCAAGGAACTATTGATATGGGACTATTTTATTTGAAAGAGTCCAATTCAAAACTAACTAGTTATGCAGATGCAGGATATTTGTCTGACCCACATAAGGGGTGATCACAGATAGGTTATTTATTTACATGTGGAGGTACATCCATATTATGAAGTTCAACAAAGTAAACTATGGTAGCTACTTCTTCAAATCATACATAAATGTAAGGACCCAAAATTTTTCAAGCTTATTTATGTTGTTTAAGGCTTTCATGGGCCCCCTATGTCAAACCAAGTTCAAAGGGAATTTTGTTGTCTTAGTTCAACACAAGTACCGGTAGAAGGGTCAATTTTAAACAAGCATAACATTTAGCATATTTGGAAATGGGTAGCCCGCATATGTTAAATGAAAGCCTTTTGAGTTGGGTTTGCGAGGCACTTGGTGTCACCTCATTCTGATATCGAATGAAGGAGTTATGATCATTTTTGTGAGACCCTCTTGTGCAGTAGTGTCAAATGAATAGCTTGATGGGCAGTGTTGCCTTTGATGGGCCGTTTTGATGGCTTGGGGCTGGAAAGGGCCATTTTTGGCCTAAGTCATGTGACATGGCTAGTGTCAGGGCCGTGTGCATTGCTATTGACTATTTGGATGACTTGTGGGTGTGCAAGAGAGGCAAGGTAGCATGGAAGGGAGTTTTGGATAAGGGTGGTGCCATGGGCACCTTTGACGGGTTGTGGAGGCTCAGATTGCTCGTGAGATTGAGTCGTGAGGTGGCCTGGCCATATTTTTATGCCCAAGTATGGTTCAGCGGACACTAAATAGACCGTGAAGCATCACACGGCCCGTGAAGTGGTTCGTTAAAGTGACAAGATGTGAATTTTTTCTAAGTGTTCCCAAATCCCATTTTTTTGTGTGTACCTTTTGACGGGCACTCCGCATGAACCATGAAGTGCCACTAGTAAGGGCATACTTTGTCAAACTTTTCATCCGTTTACTAATGGCATTTTTCATAAATTTTAATTACTCTAATGACCTTTTTAGACTTCCATTGCCAACTTAACCTCACCAAAAGACCTAAACCCTATTCCAAAGGTTCAAACTCATTACTCTCATCTCAAGTACGCCCTCAATTCTCTCAAGAGTCTCCACTAAGACCCCAATGCCTATTTTAAGAAAACTCAACAACAAATTTAGATTCCACGACCCACTTCTAAGCTTCCATTCTCTCTCAACTCAATTTCAAGGAATTTAAAGTATAAGGTATGTAGGTAATCCTTGATTCCTTCCAATCAAGGAGACCCAAAATTTATTTTTAAGAAAATCTACATGAATTTTGCTTACTTTAAGTTGGGGTTTTGAATATTATGATTTTGAAAATTCTATTGGTGCATGGTTAGTATTTATTTGATGATTTTAATGTGATTTAAACCCTTACATGAGGTTTTACTTTGGGTTTATGAAATTACAAGTAAGCATGTCCCTTGTTAAAAGCTTGTTTATGAATGAGTGAACTTATGTTGGATTTAAATATGGATTTACTGGTGTGTTTAATTCAATTTCAGAATATATTATTGATTTTGGCTCTAATCCTAATTACCCATGCCTTCTTCATATCATTCATAGCATAGGTTTTCATGTTCACGAGAATTTATGGAAATTATGTTATGAGTTAAGCCCAATTATATTCTATGATATGATTTTGATAAAATATTGGATATGACAATATTGTAATCACATATATGTATATTGAATATGGCTCCATGAGCATTTTGGTGCTTGCACCATTTTGTTACGAAGGGGCTATTCCTATGCATAAGTATATTGACTATGAAGCTATGATTTTGGCATTTGAGTCTAAATATGAATTCCTATGAATGGCATTTGGATTTAAAGATTAAGGATGCATTTAAATGATTTTGGAAATGAATATTGTCTTTGAAAGCATGTATATATATATACACACATGCACATACACATATATGTATTCTTGTGGGATGATGACCTAGCACCAATGGATGAAGGGTTTGCCCTTTTTCCTTGAATTATGTGCCTAACATAGGTTTCTTTTTTGAAATAGGATTTGTCCCATAAGGAATGATACCTCTGAATGGGAGTTATCCCGTAAGGAGAAGAAATACTTTGATTTGATTTGTGATTTGTGAAAATCCTACCCAAAAATGGGAGTTATCCCATAAGGTGAAGTATGGTCTGCCCTTGGAAAGTAGACCAACTTTTTACCGATGAGGGGATTTCATCGGGATTCCAAGTAATAACTCGCTTGGTCTCACTCATGTTGGTTATGGTCACATCCCTATTATATATGAGCATTATTTGCATTTCCTGCATCATGAATGTCATAGCATCTTGTTATATTACTTTCCTTGATATTAATTCTTTCTATATTATGTGCCCTAGTTATCTAACCTTGATATGCAAGTTTTGGTAAGTTATATGCATTGCACCTCACATACTTAGTATATTAAAACGTACTAACACATCCTCTTGCCTACATGATTTTACCATGTAGGGACTGAGGACCTTGGTCATCTACCATTCGACACTTAGCTTGGATTCAGTTTTGCTTGTAGTGGTGAGTCATATCTTTCAAGGACGAACCTCTATCTATCTATGCTACCTCTTTCATTTTTTGTATTGAGGCTGAGCTCGGGGTATGTCTTGGCCCTTGACCTATCTATGTAGATGGATTTTTAGAAATCTTGTAAACCTCTTTAAGATATATGCTAAGAGTTATGATTAAGTCCATGCTATGTATTTAGTTATCTTTGAGTATTGATATGTGACTTGACCATATGTTGATGTAAAGATCCTAAGTTTTGAATTTCCTCCATAGCGTGAGTCTTATGTACCTGCCTCTTAGTATTTATGTGCTATGTGTTATGTGAACTCATGTTAACCCTTTCCCCATTATTCTTCCATAGCATGAGTCCTACTATTTTATCCCTTAGAACTATGTGTTGATTGTTGATTATGCTTCCGAACTGATGATGCGAGTTTTGGTATCTTGAGGCTTGTTCGGGGACTCTCGGGTTTTCATATGCCGTGTCACATCTAGGACCTAGGTTCGAGTCATGATAAAGATGGTACCAGAGCATTAGGTTTGCAAATGATCCTCGAAGTCCAACATGTCGCACAAGTAGAGTCCTATTTATGGGCATAAAGTGCACCATGCCTTTAGGTCGGAGGCTACGATGACATTCTAGAAATTGTCTCACTTCTTTATGTCTTACGTTGTGCTGTGAATAGTTAGTTAGCTTCTTGATCTTGATGGTACCCTTACTCTATTACAGAATATGCCTCATGGTAGACCTGCCAAACCAGCCCCAGCTAATGAGGGTCAAGCACCTCAAGGGCCTTGGCATGAGCATGCCACTCATGGTAAGTTCCATATGGACTTTGCTATACTTGCCTAAGTAGTGAATACTCAGGCTAGGCAGGCTAACCTTCCTCGATATTCCACTTCGGTTTCTAGAGTGAGAGATTTCACCTGGATGAATCCTCTAGAGTTCTTTAGGTCTAAGGCTGACGAGGATGTTCAGGAGTTCATTGACAAGCTCTCCAAGGTATTGAATGTCATAGGTATCACTTATGAGAAGAGGGCTGAGCTAGCTGCCTATCAGTTAAAGTATGTAGCTCAGGTGTGGTATACTTAGTGGTCTATGGAGAGGGTTTGTGGTTTTGCTATTAAATGGAAAGAGCTCAAGCTTGCTTTTCTAGATTGTTTCTTTTCAGTTGAGCTTAGGGAAACCAATATGAGTGAGTTTATGAACCTCAAGAAGGGTAATATAAGTGTGTGGGATTATTCCCTCATGTTCACTAAGCCCTCCAAGTACGCTCCAAGACTTATGGCTGATCCTCGTGCAAGAATGTACAAGTTTGTCTCTGGTATTTCTTACTTGCTTGTTCAAGAATGTCGTACAACCATGATTAATCAAGATATGGACATCTCTAGACTTATGGTTTGTACCAAACAGATTGAAGGGGAGAAGCTCAAAGGGATGATGATGATGATCCTAAGAGGGCCTATTTTGATGGTGGGTTCTTTGACTCTCGGGGTGGTGGTTTTGGCTAATTCCAACAAAGCTAAGGTTTAGGTGCTTGGGTTGCTAATACTAAGGTGCCTCCTCCTAGGGCACCAATTGGTAGTGGTCAGGGGTACTCTGTGTATACAAAGTATAGGAAGCACCACAAAGGTCCTTGTTAGACAGAATTGGGTGCTTGCTTCGAGTGTGGTGATAAGAATCACAAAGTTGCCAATTATCTCAAAAACTTTCAGAAAGATTAGGGTTAGGTGCCTCAAGGTGGACAAGGCTAGCCAAGGGTTTCTCAGGGTGTCGCTTTGAGGAGCAACAGGTTCTATGCTCTTCATGCGCGTCAGGAAGTTGAGGAGGCTCTAGATGTTTTGACTGATACATTAAAAGTCTTTGATTTTGATGCATATGCTTTGCTTGATATGGGTGCAAACTTGTCCTTTGTGACCCCTTTATTAGCTATTAAATTTGCTTTGAGTCTGGAAATTTTGAGGGCCATACTCGGTTTATACTCCTGTGGGTGAATCTGTTATTGGACATAAAGTCTATCATGGTTGTCTTGTTTCTGTGTTGTATAAGGTATTCCCACGCAATCTTTTGGAACTTGAAAGTATAATTTTGATATGATTCTTGGAATGGATTGGTTGCATGCAATATATGACTCCTTAGATCGTAGAACCTAGAAGGTCAAGTTGCAACCTCTTGGTAAGCCCATTCTTGAATGGAAAGGTAGTGACTCTGCTATTAAAGGTTGGTTTATTTCTTACCTCAAAGCTCGGAAGATGATTTCCAAGGGATGCATATATCACATTATAAGGGTTAAAGATGTGGAGTCTGAATTGCTTACTCTTAAGTCTATCCACGTGGTGAATAAGTTTTCGGATGTGTTTCCCAAGGATTTGCTTGGTATTCATCCTAAAAGGGAGGTAGAATTTGGCATAGATCTCTTTTTAGATACTCAGCCTATCTCTATTCTTCCTTATCGTATGGCACCAACTGAGTTGAAGGAATTGAAGGATCAATTGAAAGATTTGTAAGAGAAAGGTTTCATCAGGCCAAGTATATCTCCATGGAGTGCTCCAGTGATATTTCTAAGAAAGAAAGATGGATCCCTTCGGATGTGTATCGATTATAGACAACTGAATAAGGTGACCATTAAAAATAAGTATCCATTGCCTAGGATCGATGACCTATTTGACCAACTTCAAGGTGCTACTCACTTTTTGAAGATTGTCCTCCATTCCGGGTATCATCAGTTAAAGGTTAGAGAATGTGACATTCCCAATATGGCCTTTCCAATGATGTATGGGCATTTTGAGTTTGTTGTAATGTAGTTTGGCCTAACTAATGCTCTAGACGTGTTCATGGATCTTATGAATCAGGTGTTCATGCCTTTCCTTGATAGTGTTGTGGTTGTTTTCATTGATGATATTCTTATTTATTCCCGAATTGAATGGGAGCATATAGGCCATTTAAGGTCGGTTTTGCAAACCTTGAGAGAGAAAAAGTTGTATGCCAAATTTAGCAAGTATGAGTTTTCATTGGGTGAGATTGCTTTTTTGGGATATGTGGTATCCGGTGATAGTATAAAGGTAGATCCGAAGAAGACCAAGGTGGTAAAGAATTAGCCTAGACCATTGACTCCTTCAGACATTCAAAGCTTCCTTAGTTTAGTGGGCTATTATAGAGGGTTCGCTGAGGGGTTCTCATCTATTGCTTCTCCATTGACTAAATTGACTCAAAAGAAGGTTAAGTTTGTATGGTCAGATGAGTGTGAGAATAGTTTTTCAACTTTTATAGATTGACTTATATTGACTCTGATTTTGACTCTAACAAATAGCATAGAGGGTTCGTGGTATATTATGATGCCTCTCGAACTGGGTTTAGTTATGTACTTATGCAACATGGTAAGGTGATAGATTATGTATCAAGGCAATTGAAGGTACATGAGCGTAACTATGTAACTCATGACATTGAGTTAGCGGCGATGGTCTTTGCTTTGAAAATTTGGACGTTTTCACCGATCACAAAAGCTTACAATATGTGTTCACTCAAAGAGACCTTAATTTGAGACAAAGGAGATGGTTGGAACTCCTAAAACATTACCACATGAGTGTTCTATATCACCCCAACAAGGTAAATGTGGTAGCCGATGCTCTTGGTAGGCTATCCGTCGGAAGTGTGGCTTATATTGAGGAAGGCAAGAGGTAGTTGGCAAGGGATATCCACCATTTGTCTAGATTGGGTGTTAGAGTGTCCAATTCCAATGATGGTGGTATACATGTTCAAAATGGAGCCAAATCCTCGGTGGTTGTTGATGTGAAGACTAAGCAAGATGTAGACCCATGCTTGGTTGAATTGAATAATTTGGTTGTCGAAAAGAATATTGAGGTTTTCTCCTAAGAGGGAGATGGTGTACTTCGATATCAAGATCAGTTCTATATTCTGGATATGTATGATCTTAGAAAGGTGATCATGAGTGAAGCCCATAGTTCTAACTCGGGGTCCACTAAAATGTATCTGAATTTGAAGGAGGTGTATTGGTGGCATGGTATGAAGAGCGATATAGCCAAGTTTGTATCTAAATGCCCAAATTGTCAACAGGTGAAGGTGGAGCATCAAAGGCCAGTTTGATTGGCTCAAGACAATGTGATTCCTACTTGGATGTGGGGAGACATAAGAATGGACTTTGTGGTTGGATTGCCTCAGACTCGGAAGCAATTTGATTCCATTTGGGTTATCATCAATCTAATGACTAAATTGGCCCATTTCTTACTATTTAAGACTAATTTTGGTGTCAAAGACTATGCAAAGTTATACATTCAAGAATTAGTAAGGTTTCATAGTATGTCTAGATCTATCATATCGGATAGGGGTACCCAATTTACCTCACACTTTTGGAAATCGTTTCATAGGGGACTTGGTACTAAAGTCAAGTTGAGTACTGGCTTTCATCCCTAAATTTATGTACAAGCCGAGAGGACAATTCAAACCTTGGAAGATATGTTGAGGGTTTGTGTATTGGAGTTCAAAGGTAATTGGGATGACCATCCTCTACTCATCGAGTTTGCTTATGATAATAGCTTCTATGCTAGCATTGGCATAGCACCGTTTAAGGTCTTGTATAGTAGGAGCTATAGATCTCCAGTGGCATGGTTTGAATTGGGGGAAGTGGCTTTGATTGGCCTGGACTTGGTAATGGATCCTATAGAGAAAGTGAAGTTGATTAGAGAAATGTTGAAGACCATATAAAATTGCCAAAAGTCCTATTTGGATGCTAGAAAGAGGGATCTTGAATTCCAAGTTGGAGATTGGGTGTTTGTGAAAGTCTCACCTATGAAGGGAGTGATGCATTTTTGCAAAAAGGAGAAGCTAAGTCCTAGTATGTAGGGCCTTATGAAGTTATTGAACGGATTTATGTGGCATATAGAGTGGAGTTACCCCCAAATTTGAGCTCTATTCACCCGATCTTACATGTGTCCTTATTGGGAAATATGGTTGGGGATCCTAGCGCTATTGTGCCTTTGGAGGGCATTGAGGTGGAGGAGAACTTGTCTTATGAGGAGGCCCATTAAGAATTTTGGATAGACAAGTAAAATGGCTTCGTAATAAGAATATGTCTTCGGTGAAGGTGCTTTGGAGGAACCAACATATGGAAAGTGCTACACGGGAGGCGGAGTTGGACATGATGAAGCGGTATCCCCATCTTTTCCAATCTACTCAAGCCTAAGGTATAAGGTTCTTTCCTTCTCGTTCATCCCAATTCTTTCTTTCTTGAGTCTCATGGTATTGCATGCTTACATGTGTGTTAGAATAATTTTTATGATGTTTTGAATGTTTTTATTTTTGACATGAGATTTAATGGATTTGTAATTTCCAATGATGAAATATGCATGGTATCGTGTGTTTGAAAGTTTCTGTTCTCACCAAATCCTTTCAAGCTTGATTCTTGCACATTCGGGGATGAATGTTCCCAATGGGTAGATAATGTAAGGTCCTGGAATTTTTCAAGTTTATTTATGTTGTTTAAGGCTGTCATGGGCCCCCTATATCAAGCCAAGTTCAAAGGTATTTCTATTGGCTACGTTCAAACAAGTACTGGTAGAAGGGTCAACTTTAAACAAGCATAACTTTTTTAGCACATTTGGAACTGGGTGGCCTATGAAATGTCAAATGAAATCCTTTCGATTTATCTTTGAAAAGCACTAGGTTTCACCTTATTCCGATGTTGGATGAAGGAGTTATGATCATTTTTGTGAGACCCTCTTGTGCAGTGGTGTCAAATGAATAGCTTAACGGTCAGTGTTATCTTTGATGGGCCGTTTGGATGGCTTGGGAAAGGAAAGGGCCATTTTTGGCCTAAGGCATGTGACATGGCCAGTGTTATGGCCGTGTGCCTTGCCACTGACCATTTGGGTGACTCGTTGGGTGTGCAACAGAGGCAAGGTAGCATAGAAGGGAGTTTTGGCTAAAGATGGTGCCATGGGCACCTTTGACAGGCCGTGGAGGCTTAGAAAGCTCATTAGCCTAAGTCGTGGGGTGGCCTTACCACATTTTTGTGCCAATGTGTGGTGCAACAGACCACTAAATGGACCGTGAAGTGTCACACGACCCATGAAGCGGTTCGTCAAAGTGACAAGATGTGAATTTTTTTCTAAGTGTTCCCAACTCCCATTTTTTCTAAGTACCTATTGACAGGTACTCCACACGACCCGTGGAGTGCCACACGGCCAGTCAAACCTCCAGTGAGGTCACACTTTGTCAAATTTTCCATTCGTTCACTAATGACATTTTTTGTAAATTTTATAATGACCTTTTTAGACTTCCAATGCCATCTTAACCTCACCAAAAGACGTAAACCCTATTTCAAAGGATCAAACTCATTACTCTCATCTCAAATACACCCTCAATTATCTCAAGAGCCTCCACCAAGACCCCAATACCTATTTCAAGGAAACTCAAGAACAAGTTTAGAATCCAAGACCCACTTCCAAGATTTCATTCTTTCTCAACATATATATATATATATATATATGTGTGTGTGTGTGTGTGTGTGTATGTGTGTGTGTGTATGTGTCTGTTTATACTTATGTCTATGAGTATAAAAGTCAATTAACTAAATGAAGAAAATTATCCATTTGCATATTTTTGATTGAATTTTGTCCCAAAAATAAATTGAGATTCGGCACTTCTGCAATGTATGCTTGTGAGATTGAGGCATTACATAAAAAAATGTTTTCCAGTGTATTTGCATGCCCAAAAAAGCAAAATAACATAAAAAAAATTTAGTCCTATAAAAGAAAACCAACATCAAAATAATTTAGTGTTTCAATAAGAACACTAGCACAGAGTGTAAGATGTAATCATCCTACTGGAGCACAATATGTTCAACATCATCACTGGGAGTAGTAGTGCTATCTGACTTCACAGGTGCTTCTTGTCACTCACTGCCTCCTCTTTAATCTTTCGCATCCTATAATCCCATAATAGTGTGGCATATTGGTTGCACAACAACTTTGTATCTACCAGAGTTTTTAGGATTTCGTTACCATCACTCAAGTATTCTGCATACACTACCACATAGAGTCCACAGTCCCTAATAACAAACATGCATATTTAAAGGATATAAATTTTTAAAAAATTAAGAAATGTATCAAATAGTCCTTATAGGCTTTTCTCTGCTGCTCAGGTATGTCGTTCACGTGAACAATCTCAAAAGGGTCATACTCTAAGTGTAGTTTGTATTTCGGGTGCACACTTAAGTCAATCCCCTTCTGTTCATAAAAATCAGATGGCACAAGGTATGTTGAACTAAGCTGAGCTAACTTGTTTACCTTGTTGTCTATGTATGCATCATGTGCTATTGATTTCATTATGTCATGCCTTGGGAGGGTTTCCATGGTGTGGCCGGCACTCAGAGACTATTACTAGTCCCCAAGCGAACCACTTGGCCTCATTGTCACATCATACTCAACAACAAAAGAAAGTACTCAAGAAAAACAATCAATTTAAGCAATTACTAGGTCTCTTTCAATAATAGGTTTCCAATAAACAAGGATTTGGAAACATTAATAACAATCTATCAACTCTATTCTATGTCTATGAAGCCTCTACTCAATAATCTAGATGGCACCATGATAGATCATGGATACCCCAAAATCAAGGAAATAAGTTACTCAACCAAAAACAAGAAGTAAAAGGGCTCCTCTGCAGAACAAGGGAGGGCTTACCAACTCTGGAAGTGCACTAAACTAGACCTCAACATGTGTGGGTTGAAATCCTCTATCACCTATCTACATCATAGAGAGATACAAGTGCAAATGGACGTCAGTATATGAAATATATTGGTATGTAAAATATCTAGGAAGGAAGGAACATAATCAAAGATATTGAAATCAAGTAACTCAACTCAACTCAGTAAAACATGTAAGTTTTATGAATGAAGTCATATTTATGAATTAAGTCATGTTTTGAAAGTAAACTCAATAATATGCTACTTATTCCAAATCAGTCAATACACATAGTAAAACAATGCTCGTAAAACAAACTCTAGTATGCAACTCATGTCAAATTAGCTATGTAAAGTTAGGGAGTTTCTCAAACCGGCAGCCTCCCACCACCCTCGTTGGTGATGCGCAACAATCGTGGCATCATTCCTTGCCCATCCAATACTTGCTAAGGTAAGGATGCTCACCTCTTCTTTCTGATCCTCAAGCCTTATCCATTATTTTGGGATAAGAGTCGGCAAAGTTAACTACACAACTATCTAATGCGAACAACGTAGTTCTGGGGCGTTCTCCTCATACCCAATTTGGTGCTCAATACTACTCCCAAGAACATGTACTCATACTCATCAAGTAAATAGTTTTCTCAAAATATCTCATCAAGTCTCGTTGGACTTAAATTTGAACATCAACTTCATCTCAAACATCAACATCATCCTATTTTATCAATAAATATATTTTAAAAATCTTTTACATCATCATCAAAATACTTTCTCAAAATATCAAATGCATTCTTTTAAAAATATGCAAAAAAGAAATATTTACATATCATAAAGGCTCTTTCTCGAACCATTATTTATGGTTAAAAGTCATGTTTATCTAGACTTAGTAAAATATGCTCAAAACTTATCTTTGTTCATCATACAAAATGACCATCGAGTCTCGATTTGAAATAATGCATAATCAAGTACAATCCTCAATTAAGGTTCATGTGAATGAACACATGAACATGCATTCTAATCTATAACTACCCAACTCATGAATATCATCAATATATTTTAATGTATAAAGAACTCAATTGGACAATAGACAACTAAAGATTTCAATACAAAAATTAGGGTAAAACTCTACTCGAACTCAATTACAAGGAAACAACATGTGGGCCAGTGGATGAACTCAATCCAACGCTATAGGTAGCCTTACATACCTAGGAAACTTAGATTTCTAGAAGAATTTTGAAGAATGGTCGAGTTCTCTTGAAACCCTAGTTTTTCTCCTCTTGGAACCTTGTTTAAAGCCTTGTAATATGTTTTGAACATGAATAGACTGAATGGTTATGTTTAGGGGATTATATAGGTGTAAAAACATCAATCTTAGCTTAGAAAAGGTGAGAAAAGACCAAAATAGCCTTTCTTAAAATGATATCAAAAGCCATCTACGGGCCCATCTATTGCCCCTAGATCATTCCAATGCCCATAGGGACCCTTCCATAGTGTTTCGGCCCAATTTTGTGGTCTCTAGTTCACCTTTATAGCCCATTTTAATGGCTTGTAAAAGGTTCTACAACCCGTAGATGGGTTCGTAAACTTTGGGACCAAAACTTGAAGTTTCAGGACTTTTTCCACGAGTTAGCAATATGAGTCGTACTTTAATTTATGACCCATAAATAGGTTTCGTCATACCACTCTTCTTTTGCAGTTTTCAGTAAAAAGGTCATAAATTTTGACTCGAAACTCCAAATGAGGTAAAACAGTTGAGTTGGAAAGCTAATTCAAAGAGATTTTATTTGGTAGGTCATGGCCCACCTAATGCTTTGTGTTCTAAGAGTTATGGTTATTTAAAGTTGGCCCTTGCATAATCTAACACTAGAAACTCAATTTATAGGGAAGTTTTAAACTCAACTAAGTACTAATGGTCTCTTATGAAACTAATCCACTTCTAATACTCTTAAAACATATAGGAATGAGCATTAAAATATAGGTACATGTAAGGCATCACTAGGTTCAAGCTTATATACTTACGATGAAAAAATTCAGGTCCTATGAATATAGTTGTGGGGCGTTACAATATCTCCCCCTTAGGATCACTCGTCCTCGAATGATGAGTGAAACAAGGATGAATTCAAGGTATGAATAATAGCCTAGACTCTATCATATCAATAAATCTTAGTCAACCCATCTAGACAGTCACAACTCAAACTCATAATTAAAAAAATCTGATCAGGTCAAGAGAGGGATGTTACCTCAAAAATTCTCACCATCAGGCACGAATGGAACATCAGAGCTCAATCAGCTCAAATCATTCAAATACCTTAGCGATCAGTTATTAGAACTCAAGAAGGAAGTCAACAACTCAAATTTGAGAATGGGCCTATCGCTATATATGAGACTATATGGATAGCTCTCAAGCTTAGCACCTTATGTCAACTAAGCTCCTTTTCATGGCACTACACTCCATCACTTGAAGCTTGTATCTCTCATTCGAATCTCCGCCTAACCACATACTTTTATTTTGTTCGAGCCTAATTTTAAGCCCCAAAGTTCTATTCCTAAGATGATTATATTCACACAAAGCTAATCCTCAAAACTCAAGTTCTATACCTCCATTGAGACTTTCATTGAAAGAGAATTCCTCCTCCTCAGCACTCTAACATATCTACCTTGAGTACTCATTCAAAAGATACCAATAGGCTTCTCCAATCACTCATATAATGACATCTACATATTCAAGCCTATCACTCTGACCACTTCAACTATATCTACGAATTATCA
This sequence comes from Solanum sejunctum, assembly GCA_025642045.1. NCBI lineage: Eukaryota > Viridiplantae > Streptophyta > Magnoliopsida > Solanales > Solanaceae > Solanum > Solanum sejunctum. The sequence continues at coordinate 30,091 of JAOTQJ010065947.1, read as the reverse complement.
GGCCTACTTTGTACTTCTACCTCCATCATTGAGTAACCTCTCACTTAAAGATGGACCAATATGCTTTTACCTCAAGACACTCCAACCTACCTTTACCTATCTATTGCACCTCATAAGGTATCATCTCGCTCTTCATCAACATCTTTAATCTAAATAAAAGGAAGACATCATAGTTATCACATTAAAGAACATCCATCCTCACTTATCTGAAATAACTTATTGACTATCATCAATATCGTAGCAAGAATAAAAAGAAGGATCACTGGAAAGGCTTAGAGCTAAAGATCATAAGCACGATACATTCGAGAAATTTGATCTAAAAGCATTCATAATATGATATAATCTCATTATCTTTTAAGGACCTATCATGCATTTATGAAATTGAACATATTGTGAAAGTCAAGTTGTATCTCATGTGATATAAAGTCAAGTTGTATCTCATGTGATATAAGGTTGGAAACCCTGAGATTCATGAGATAAAAGTACAACGGTCACTCTTCTTCCTCAGATCACATGAATGCGAATCAGTATCGGGTGCATGGGTCTAGGCCATAGTCATGGTGCTCATACATAGAACAAAACAAAGTATCACCTTAACCAAGCTATAAGGAATATAAGAGATAAGAAATCACAAGTGCCTCATCTTGATCAACTTATTACTATCTAAAGCTCAAGACTAGCTTTAGTTTATAAATTTCTCATCTTCCCCTTAGCTTGAAGGTCCACTCCCTAAGTATGCGAACCAATTCTCTTTATTAAGCTATAAGTATAGCTGTCCTATTATGCTATCCGCAAGGACACCTTAAACTTTCCTATTATACTATACTCAAGGCTAAAAAATCACTATTAGAACTTTCTGCTGACTGCTCTTATCTTTCTTTTAGCACTATGGGCATTTTCCTATACTTACTGTTCTTTGGCATACAAAATCATTTTCTATAACTCTTATAGTCAACCCTCTTTGTTTAATCTGCTAACATTCAACTTCTTAAGCTCAATATATTTGACTAAATAAGTCTTGGATTACAAGGAAAAACTCATCATCACTTACACATAAATCCCTATCAATCTATTTACTAAGCGTGAAAACAATGCTTACACTAGATTATTCTACATTGACAACCCAAATATCACTCACTCATTCATTGTACCTCCTTATGCGGCTAAGCTTATAACTTTGAATCCTATGTGGCTTTCACTCCAGAATCATAAGCCTAATTTAGATCTGTCACCTTGAGAACACTTCGTACCCTTCAGCAAAACTAATAGATCCATCCACGAGACCCAGTCTACGGGTCACTCTTCAACCTATGAATAGTGTCTTGGCTCGTAGAAACATGCATCACAAATGTTGAGCTACTGGAATTGCTGTTTCTAATCTACAAACATCTAGGACAACTTATAGTTTCTCATACAGACCATAAGTCTTCTTATTGAAATGTTCAAGACTTAGAAAAACTTTGGGTTCCTCAGGGCTCCTTTCTATAGACCTTCTGATGAGTTGTGGTTCCTTATATAGTCCATCCTAGTAACTCGTAAGTTAACTTTTAAAAGTCCGTTAACTTTTCACTTTCATAGTTTCAATCCACGACACTTCCCTACGACCTGTAGTATCACCTATGGTCCATAGACTAGGTCATAGGGTCCAAGCATTATCAGAATCATTAACTTTTAGTCCTCCCAAACTATCAACATGCAGGGTCTTAACACATTAACTTAAACCTCTTCCTAGTTTGAGCCACTCTAACTTATCCTTACTATAACTCTTTCTCTATACCTCCCCAGGGAAAAAATCAATTTGGACTTACTATTCTTTCAATGAAACTTATGGGAATCAACTCATCACCATATTACTTACCTAATGGACACATAACTCTAGTTAAAGGCCTCAATCAACCACACTTTTACTATCTAGTCTCTTCTTCTTTCTAAATCTATGATGATAAATTCTACCTATGTTTTACAAGACCCCAAATCACACTCTTAGGTGCTAACATCACACTTCTTAAAGACATAAGTTTCCCCTCTCATAGATGATATTGAAGGCAAGTTTCGAGTAGGAGAGCTTAGGGTGCCTTTTGATTAGCTCAACTAAGCCAATCGTGGTACCTATGTGATAAATTAGCACAGAACAATTTCTATACACCCTTTTAGTTAGAATAGTATCATCAATTGGAGTAGATACACTAAAAGTTTCAGGAAGACACTTAAGAGTTCTATCAAATCTACTAGCTACATAAGGGGACACAATCAATAGGATAGCACCAGGATCTATCAATACATAAGAATATCAAGTGTAAGAACTCAAATCATACCTGTCACATATCTTGGAGTGTTTTTCTGATCTATGTGACTACAACGACACACAACTGGTCTATGGCCTCACTCGTTCCAGAAGTAGCACGTCTCTAATTTTCTCTAATTGGTGATGTTGGTGTAGAGGGTTGAGCTTTGTTTGGCATACTCTGGACGAACCCTCTGGAAATGACCCTCTTGGGTACACTTATATGTAACATACCTCATCTTATTTGTACTAGTTCTATGCAAATGAAACATGATATGGTTTGGTCAAATTAGCCCCATTTTTAAAAGTGCTTGAATCTCATGTTAGATAGCGATATGTGTGTCTAATGCTTAAGAGGGCCAAGTGTATACATGTTTTGTGTCAAATTAAAGAGATCATAGCCCTAAACAAAGTGAGAGAATTGAGGTGCTTGCAAGACTTAGGAAGCTAGCAGGTGAGTCCCCTATTTGCTTAGCTTAAACTTGCTAGCTAGATGGAGACAAGGCCATACGTCAAATCCGTCCAAGTCCAATTATTGATAAAGTCTGTGTTAAGGGTGTAACTTTAGCCCGTATTTTAGCATCATAAATATTTTATATTTTCAGCCCAAGAAGAACATAAAAAGTGCCCAAGTATATCACAACCCACTTGACTATTTGGGCCCAAACTAAGTGAAGAGAAATTAGAAAAATGGGGCTGCCAAGGCGCATCAACTTTGAAACCCAATTAGGCCTAAGTGAAAGGGCTAAGCTACTGCATCACTACCTTGATAAAATGTGAGTTAAACCACACAATAAATTTGGCCAAAGGATCCTTTGAAAGGGCTTACAAGTATCACCTTTAAGTCATTCTTATTTGGAAAAAAAATCAACTTTCACAAGCTTTCTCTCTACACTTTCTTAACCTTGCAAAGCAGCCACAAGGAGACTTTTAGTGTTCTTGGAGAAGCCCTACACCTTGAACATAACGGTAAGTAAATTTACTTATGTGTTTAGTATGGTTTTCTTATGAAAAACAAGAGACTATGTTGGTTAGGTATATGCTGAAACTTTTGAACAACATGTGTTCCAAGGGTTGTTGTATACTTTTCTTGTTTATTTGGGAGATTTTCTCTTCTTGGTTGGCTTTATTATGAAATAAGGTTTCTTTTATTAATTTTTTTGAGTTCTATAATGATGTGTAAAGGTTGCTGCACTATTTTGTTATATGTAAACAATCGAGGTTTAACGTGTTATACTAAGTGTGTTATTTGTAGAAATTGTGGGATGACTGATTGAGGACTATGGTATCACATCCTACACCTATTTTAAGGACTATTTTTGAACTATTTTAGGATTGCTTTTATGTGTATATATGGTGGGGAATTTTTGGTTAAAGTTGGAACATATTTGGAATTGTCGACGTCGAAATGTAGCGAAAAAATGTAACGTTATGCCACCTATTTGTATGTTGTGGAATTGTTATGTGCTGTGCTTTATGGGCTGTTGTAAGATTGTTATGACACTAAAATAGGCTGCACATGATATGTAAATGAGAATGTGTATTAAAAAAATACTATTAGGGGCAGAAAGGTTGAAAGAATACGCTAGAGTTTATAATTATACGCTTACTGCCCATGTGTTATTTTCTTTTATGAGATTGGGCTTCCAAGATTTATCTATTGGCTGCTAATGCTATTTTTATCAAATACTATACTGTAGATAAATATTTGGAGGAAGGGAAAGTTATCTTAAGGTAATAGTAAGGTCATACAACGAGGTATGTAAGGTTACTCAATTTCGTATTACTTGGCATGAAATCTAGATTCTTCCTTGGCACATAAAAGCACTTACCAACTCCAATACAACTATTAACTATGTATACACTCTTTCATATATTCATATGCTCCCATACAAAGTCACTTTCAAATTTGCATATATACGTGGATACGAAGTTACATGGGTTCTTGTTGCTAAATAAAGTTCACGAGTTGTTTCATTTGATATGCATTTCATTGTTTGTGTAGTGTACTCTTTTCATGGTCATGTTATCTTGTATGATTATCTATATGTCATATGCTACATCTACAGTCCTACAACTCCAACATAGTGACCACCAAAAGAATCATCTCAAAGGTAATTGAAAGGTAAAGTATATTGCTCACTGATGGGTGGTAACTCTAGGGATGGAAGAATCACCTAGCTAGGGTCGATCCTATCACTGGGGGTAGCCCAAAGGGTTAAAGAAAAAGCCTAGCCAGGGCTAATCCTGATATAGATTTACCACTAATCATCTGGTCATTTATATGACATGCTGTGCACATATTATACAGTAAAGGTAAAGTAATAAAAAAAACATAAAGTACATGATCCCATCGTACAACTAAAGGTAATCTTTTATCCTACACCAGTACATAGTTTCATTTGAGTTGTTACTTTATATATAGTATTTGTTGCCTTACATATTCAGTATATTATCGCGTACTGATGTCCTTTACGAGGGGCCTGCATTTCATGCTGCAGGTGCAGGTGCTAGTAGATTTCACCAGTAGTAGTACAGGATATCCAGCTGCTATTACCAAGCTCCAGGTTGCTTCGGAGCTTTGTGTGTCTAGAATTTATAATTTTGTATTGTATAGTTAGTCGAACCAGGGCTTGTCCCGATCCTTATTAGAAACTTTTTCTTATCTAGAAGCTTTATAGACTATGTAAATTAAAGTGCGGTCATGTCTCATACTTTAGACAACACGGCCCTAACGATCTAGCCATATGCATTTCCTTATGGCTTGTTATTACTGTACTTTCTTAAAGCCATGTTGAATGTAGAAATCCCATATAATATGTATAGAAAGTGCATAGATACAAGTTGGTTCTCTCGAGCCTTATCGGCAGTGGGTGCCAGTCCGCCTTAACGGGACTTTGGGCATGACATTATAACACTCTTTAGTACCCTTTCTACAATTTCCCAAGTGAAGTTTGCCACATTTTCTGCATGGTGGCTTTCCTTTAGGACCTTGAGCCATACTTACTTGAGACAGAGGGTTTCAAACCCTAAAAGGCTGGTTCCTCCTTGGCCTTAGATTGTATCTTTTATTAGATATGAGTGCATAACTCAAAGGCCTCTGCAGAAAGAGGGACCTGTTCCATTTCCACGCTTATATCTGCTTGACTTAGACTTTTTGCTTCAAGGTTACTCCCTCTTATCCTCCTTATTCTCTTATACCCATCGAGCATGTTCAGTAGGATGAGCAGTAGGTAGAGGCTCCTCTATCTATATCATGGTCCTTATTGCAATCTGCAATGGCATCTCTAGTGAGGAAACTTTGGTACTGACATCATTTTCTGGGTTCACAATGCGTTTGGAAGGCATGGTCTGCAAATGTGGAACGCATGAGTTAGAAGAGAGCTTTATAGAGGTTTAACTCTAACACACGAACTTAGAATACAAAAATAGGTAACAATTCCTAATGTCTTATAGCCTCCTGCTTATAAAATATGGTGCATAACACACCTATAAATAGGACTCTACTAGACACCGCTTCATAGACTCCCTAGGACTTTTGAACTATGATACCAAGTTTGTCACCCCTCGAGCGAGTACCCTTGGTGTAGATGGCACTCAAAGACTATTTCTAGTCCCTAAGAAAATCACTTGACCTCATCATCACATCATACTCAACAGTGAAAGAAAGTACTTAAGAAAAACAATCAATTTAAGTAATTACTATATCTCTTTCGATAATAGGTTTCAACTAAAATAAGGATTTGGAAACATCAATAATAATCCATCAACTCTACTCTATATCTGTGAAGCCTCTACTCAACAATCTAGATGGTACTATGATAGGCATAGATACCCCCAAATCAAGTAAATAAACTACTTAACCGAAAACAGGAAATAAAGGTGCTCCTCCAGAAAACAAGGGAGGGCTCACCAACGCTGGAAGTGCACTGAACTGGACCTCAATGATGCACATGCTGAAATCCTCTATCTCCTATGTCTACATCATAAAATGATGCAAGTCCAAATAGACATCAATACATGAAATATATTGGTATGTAAATAGCTAGAAAGGAAGGGACATAATCAAAGATACTCAAATTAACTCACTCAACTCAACTCTGTTAAGCATGTAATTTATGAATAAAGTCATGTTTTGAAAGTAAACTTAGTAGTATGCAACTCATATCGAGTCATTCAATTTATAGAGTAAAATAATGCTCATAAAAGAAGCTCTAGTATGCAACTCATGTCAAATCAATTATGCAATATTAGAGAGTTTCTCTAACCGACAACCTCCCACCACCCTCGTTGGTGATGCACAACTATCTCGGCATCCTTGTTCGCCCGTTTAATACTTGCCAAGGTAAGGACACTCACCTTTGCTTTCGGATCCTCAAGCCTTGTCCATTGTTGTAGGACAAGAGTCGGCAAAGGTAATTGCATGACTATCTTACTTGAGCAATGCAGTTCTAGGGTTTTCTCCTCTTATCCTAACTTGGTGCTTAATACTACTCCCAAAAATATGTGCTCGTACTCATCAAGTAAATAGTTTACTCAAAACATCTCATCAAGTCTCATTAGACTTAAATTTGAACATCAACTTCATCTCAATCATCAATATCATCCTCTTTTATCAATAAATATATTTTGAACATCTTTTACATCATCATCAAAATACTTCCTCAAAATATCAGATGCATTCTTTTAAAAATATGCAAACAAGAAATATTTACATATCATTAAGACTCTTTCTCAAATTATTATTTATGGTAAAACTTATGCTCATGTAGAGTTAGTAAAATATGCTCAAAACATATCTTTATTCAACATACAAAATGACCATCGATTCTCAATTTGAAATAATGCATAATTAAGTACAATCCTCAATTAGGGTTCTTTTGAATGAAGACATGAGCATGCATTCCAATCAACTACCCAACTCATGAATATCATCAATATATTTTAATGTATAAAGAACTCAATAGGACAATAGACAACTCAATATTTCAATTCAAGAATTAGGGTAAATATCTACTCGAACTCAATTACAAGGAAACAACATGTGGTGCTCATGGATGAACTCAATCCAACGTGATGGGTAGACTTGCATACCTGGAAAACTTAGATTTCTAGAAGAATTTTGAAGAATGGTTAAATTCTCTTGAAACCCTAGCCTTTCTCCTCTTAGAACCTTGTTCAATTCCTTGGAATATATTTTGAATGTAAATAGACTATATGGTTATGTTTAGGGGCTTATATAGGTGTAAAAACGTCAATCTTAGGCTTAGAAAGAGTGGAAAAATACCAAAATAGCCTTTCTTAAAAAATTATCAAAAGTTGTCTATGGGCCCGTCTATGGCTCGTAGAACGTTCCACAACCCATAGGGACCCTTTCGTAAAGTTTTGGCCTAATTGTCTCTGGTTCACCTTTATGAGCCCATTTTATGGACCATAAAAGGTTTTATGATCCATAGATTGGCTCGTAAAGTTTGGGACCAAAAATTAAAATTTTATGACTTTTTTCATGAGTTAGCAGTACGGGTCGTACTTTAATTTATGACTCGTAAATAGGTTTCGTAATACCACTCTGCTTTTGTAGTCTTTAATAAAACAACAATAACTTTTGACTCCTAACTCTAAATGAGGTGAAACTAGTTGCGTTGAAAAGTTAATTAAAAGAGATTTCATTTATTAGGTTATGATCCACCTAATGCTTTGTGTGCTAAGATTTTTGTTCATTTAAAGTTGACCCTTGCATAATCTAACACTAGAAACTCAATTTATAGGAAAGTTTTGAACTCGACTAAGTACTAGAGGTCTCATATGAACCTAACCCACTTCTAATATTCTTCAATCATATAGGAATGAGCCTTAAAATATAGGTACATGTAAGGTATCACTAGGTTCAAGCTTATATACTTATGACAAAAAACTTCGTGTCCTATGAATATAGTTGTGGGGTGTTACACATAGAGTCATATACCATGATTGCCCGATAGTTGAATGATGAAAACAATAATATTTAATAGAGTTTTTCCTTCAAATTGACAGGGATTAAAATTTTATCGACCGTGTGCTATGGCACAACCACGTGCAGTCGAAAACCTTTTATATATAGCTTGATCAGTTCTTCTGAGATTGCATTGCATGGACCATTATCGATGTCAAAGTAACAACCTAGATTCTTTGAATTCATATACTAAAATAACAGTCAATCGTGCTAAATGAATATACAGTGCTTTAGGAGCACTTTGCCTTTTTTTGCAAGTAGTACCTGATGACATCAATATGCTACACAAATTAGATTAAATATATACATAATCATATATATATACAAAAGAATTTTAGAAGCATTACAACTGTATAATAAAGGTTGTGTTAGCAAGCTGATTCTGAAACACCCATCATGTGTTTTGGAACGTCTCATAATCGTAATTTTCTTATATCTCAAAATTCGTGTGTGATTTCAAAAATTTGACTTCATATTCTTGATCAGGGACAAAATTGAATGACAAATAGGTATAACCTAGATTTTAGAAGACCCATACCAAAAATAATATTTGCTAATTTTTGAATTCCAGTAGTTGATCACGCCTTGGCCGCAACGTGCCAGGGGCACGGAGCAGTGTATTTGGCCATACAAGGGCATTGGGGTCATAGCTCCATGCCCACTTAAACGTGAAATCACCCATACTTAGCCATTTTTCAACTCTATAACTCACAAAACCCTCTTTAAAACCTCTTTAATACTCTATCAATTCTCTCATCCAAATATAATGATTTCAAGATCAATTTTGGGATTCAAGGACACATTTCAAGCTCTAAGTCTACTTCAAGTTAACCTTAAGGAATTTAAGGTTAAATGTATATGGGTATTCATCCATGGGTCCTTTTACCCATGGAGCCGAACCTTCTCTTTTTATAAAAATTGCATGATTTCAAGTCGTATTACCTATGGGTATCTCTTATTATGAATTGTGAGCATAAATTATGTTGGAATTTTTATCAAGGTACCGTACATGAGGGTTTTACTGCGTATTAGTGGTTTGATTTTCTTTGAGTTTACTCATATTATTTCACTTTTGAACTATATGATTTTAAGCAAGTATCATAAACCCACCATGTGTTTGATAAAATGTCATGACAAGAATTCTCAAGTTTTTAATGATCTATTACTTGATTTATAAGTCAAGTGACTTCATGATTATTAAGGACTTTCAAGCATATATTTGAATTCATGAAAAATATCCATGATGTTGCAAGTATTAAGTTTAGCCCTATTTCAAGATCCTACCTCTTGTGAGTCATTCATGTTAAAGCAGGGGTTGATGTATGATTATGATCTGCTCTCATGTTTCAAGTTAGGCTCCCTAGTAGAGGTCATGTCATGTTATAATGTCTCTTAAAAGTTATTAAAGTTATGATTATGTTTAGTATTATGTGGGATTTGACTTAGCACCGATTGAGGCTTAAGATGGGCTCTCGACTCAAGGAGTCCTTATATAAAGTCTTTAATCTCTAAACTTTGTGTCACCATAGGAGGATGATTATTACCCTTGCATACTAGTGGATTCATCTAGCTATACCACACCTGGATGAGGGGGTGACACAGATTATTCTTTGTATGGTTTACCATGGCAAGTAGACTACACCTTATTGAGGGGGCGACATGCCTCAATAACCTTGTCGAGGGGGTGACATGCCTCGATCACCTTATCGAGGGGTGACATACCTTGGATTCCAAGTAGTAGCTTGCTTGGTCTATATTGGTTAAGGTATCTTTCAATACATGTATTATGCATAATGCAAGTTGAATGTTTTACAAACATGTTTTATTATAAGCATTAATCATGCATGCCATGTTGAGATTATATATCTATTGTCTATGATTATGCATTTTAAATATATTAGATTATGTGTTTATTGCATTACACCCTGCATACTTAATACATTCAAACGTATTAACCCATATTCCATGATTATATGATATCACTATGTAGGAATCGGAGCTCTTATTGATCATCCTCCTCCACATGGCTAGTTCGATTCTCGAAGAAAGCTTTGCTGAGTCCTCAATTCCAAGGATAATATCTATATATTTATGTGATGTTGAGACTTCTTCTTATGTTGAATACTTATTATTATGAGGGTGAGCTCGGGAAGTGTCTTGGCTCCCACTCCATTCTAAGTTAGAGGTGTTGTTGGATACTATGATATATTTATGCTATGAGCTTGACTCTTTTATGCTTTTGTGATTATCAAAGACTTCCCTTAGTATCGCTTCCCTTTTAAATTATATCACTTGCTGCTGTTTATTTGGTTCCGCAACCAAGGATGTATGAATAATATACTAAGAAGGTTGTTTGGGTCTCTTTGGGTTCCCCATTCGCTGTGTCATGTCTAGGCCCTAGGCTTGGGTCATGACAGATTCATACAAAATCATTGATCAATTTTCCTTCGTAAGCCATCTTGAAAAACCAATTCTTATTCGATACAACCATCACCCCCAAGTCTACTGGAATCTGCACTTTACACATTCTGTGTCGATCATCATTGTATTTCATGTTGTCGATTCATTATGAGTTAGCCAATAGTATAAGTATTAGTGTAACCACCAAATCATTTAGACTAGTTGTTCCTTTATTACGCTCTAACTCCACATTGGTAAAATGATTACATGATTTAGATTCGATGATAATACTTGGTAATTTCTGTGCATAATCCCTTGAATCAGCATGTGAAGTAAACTATGTTAACATGTTAGACATAAACATTCAAAAAACATTCAAATAATTCTAAGTTAATTTTTGATAATTGAACTTGAATAACAACCTTGGCATGATTTATTTCGCTTCTAATAGCCATCAAAACATCCTTGAAGTTATCCTTTATCAGCTTCTTCAAATCTTGAAACTCTTTCTTTACCTGTGATTGTTGTTTTATAAAATCACAAAATGTTGGAGTCTAATACATAAAAATATTATGTATACATAGAACTTTTTATTTACTGATGTTTTGAACTTTTCAAATTCATCGCGAAAAATATCAGTATCAGCTGACGTACTGCTCGATGACTTATCAACTGCATATTCCTTTTTTGTCTCGCAGTTGGTAGTCTAGTAGGTGACTTCTTTGAAGCTTGTGGGATCCTTGCTGGAGGTAAAACTGAAGCACGACATTGAATTGTCCTTTTATTACGTGGTTTTGGGGCTACATTTGGTGATTTTTGGGGGACAATAGGACCAACACTTCTTAACTTTTTCTTTCCTGGTGGTTGAGGATAAACAATGTTTTCTTTTTGTTTTCAGGATCTTGGCATTTGAAGACATGTCTGAAAATCATTATCTAAATCATTGCCTTGGCAACTAATAGGGAGAGATGTCTGAGGTGGTAATGAAACTGTCTCATCAAACTCTGGAGGTATTTGTAAACTTGACATCTCTATGTCTGTTGGAATTATATTCCAGAGAACGAACTAGAAATCATATTTTTTACGAAGCTATTTGTTCTTAAATTAATGTTTATACAAATACATACCACATGTAATATAATATACGTCATGTGCTCTATAAATGTATTGTTGTATATTATTTAAGGTGTATAATTGAATACTAATTATTGTATTTTGTTTCCGTTTAATCAATGTATAATAATTGTTTATAAATAATTTTCAAATTAGATTGTTTACCTATGAATGTGTAAAATGTATATTATTGCAAACAAAATATGCTATACTTCTATGTATACATATATAACATATATATATGTGTGTATATAATATATATGTTGTTGTATTAAATGTGGTCATGTGTAGGTGTACCGAATACATATATACATTCCCAAAAATTTTATACATTAAATTCCCCTCCTCCCACTTTACTATGTAATGTATACACCTACAACTTTAACAATTGTTGTGTGAAAAAAATACAAAATGTTATATATAGAGAGGCATGTACTGTTCATGTATATAAATGAGCATATTTCGTATACTATAATGTATAATTTATATAACACATGTGTAGATTCCTAGGAAAATAGTGCACATACATGTATTGAAACACAAAAAAAGATGATTCTTCTGTTATATAGAAGAATAAAGGACCAAATTTGTTTGTCATTTTTACGGTCAATTCGATATAGGGAATTAATTAGGTAATCACAATGGGGTTGATCGGTCATTATCTCCCAATTAAAAATTCTGGGAATGTGATCAGAGACGTTCTTTGCAATTTTCAAATTAACTTCCCAGCAACACTCTCATGTGCTGTCAAAATATAGTACATTTGATGCTTAAAACTTAAGATTTTGTGTGTTCTCAGTGCGACATTTATGATTTTTATGTGCTCCTATGTTTACTTTTATAGGAAAGTAGGTTGGCATGATTTTTGGGAAGATTTGCAGATACTTCTAGTTTTTGAAGGTTTATGGGACCTTCTACGAGTTGTAAAGTGGGTTTCGTGGAGAATTCTAGTGAAGTTTGAAGATCTGAATTTCAGCCATACATGATCTCTTTACGAGTCAGAGATCACTCTATGATTCATATAGAGTGCTTTTGCAAAAAATTCCAATGAGATTCAGTGAAGGACCAAATGTTGTAGGTTAAGTCTATGAGATGGCAATACGAGGCATAAATCAGTCTATGACTAGTAAAGTGGATCCATAGCAGTAAAGTCCAAGATCTCAAGAGCTGAATATAGATCCCAATTGTGACTCATAAACCCAGTTACAAGTCGTAAAGTCTTGTCTTATAAAATCGCCAACCAGCTTTTCTAATTTTTTTGCACTTGTTTGAAAATATTATAAATAGTAATTCTTAGGTCATTATTCACAGAACACAGTAGAGAGGAAGTCATTAGAGTACTTTTTAGGGTTTTAAACTTGGACACAAGATATTAGAGAGGAGAATACACTTGTGGATTCATTGTACCTTTCAATCCTGGGATTCTCAATACAATTTTGGTTTGCTTGTTCTTCAATCCAATTGGGTAAGTGATTAATTATGTATTCTCAATTCATAGTTTCTTCATCTACCCATAACATGAGTAGCTAAATCCATTACTTGGAGTTGCGGGAACCATGAAAATCTAACCAAATAGACCCAAATAATTTTTAATTCTTTGAATGGATATTTACATGTATTAATTTATTCTCTTCATTTTGCATGTTTTTTAGTAGTGGCTAACATTTGGAACTCGCCTAGTGTTACCTTCCCGATCTAGATGGTAATGAATAGGAAAAAAAATTGGTTAACAGGATTCGATGATGTATTCTCATCTAATTAACCGAACTAGACCAAGGGAATGTTGACTGAGACTATAGGTAATGGTTAGTATTGCACACTATAGAGAAGGGCCAAGTCACATAGTGAAATTTGCCTCTTACCTTTGACCAAAGGGATTGGTGAACTTAAATTACCGTCCTACATGCTATACTCTAGTCGAGAGTTGGGTTATCTGAAGATATTGAGTTGGTGAATCATGGGGAACAAAATTCTCAAGTTGCTCTTCATTATTGATAGTCTCTTGGTTTAGTTAGTTTAGTTTAATTTCTTATCAATCATTACAAACCCCTCCTCCCTCCCTTTTTGGGGAATTGAGTTAATTAACACTTGAATTGTTATTAGTGAATCAATTTAGAAGTCTCCGTATTCTCTATGGGATTTGACCCTAACTTTAGTTAGGTTTATATTTGACAATGACTACTTTATCCTCCAAAAGAGAAATGTAACCTGTGCATGATAAAAGATTATGGCACCGTTGTCGTAGAATATGGCTAGACTTTGATTGAATTCACTAGTAATGTAATTTGACTATTAATTTCTTAGTTCCCTTGTATTTTACTTTTATTTTTGTTTTTCTTCTTTGCAGGGTAAACTAGGTAGTGTATGTCCAACATTAGGAGCCAAGGTAATTCTTTAACTCTACTTGATCTATAGATCTAACGAATTACAAGAAGAATGGCTCAAGAGAATGCTAACATTATGGGTAATGCAACCTTGAATCAGAATGTTACTGATGAAGATCGGAATGACAAGCCACCTCCTTTGGAGAATATTCCATAGCCTACAGACTTCAATTAAATTCCTACTATTTGAATTGATATAGATTGAACCCTATGGCTATGGATGTGATGGGGTTATTGTGCTGCCACCACTACCTGCTGACACAAAGTTTATTGTTTCTAGTGGGTTACTTCAAATATTTTAATATCGTGGATTATTTGTGAGCCTACCATCAGAGGATCCATATAGCCACCTACACAATGTGGCATTTGTTTGTAAGAGTGTGATGGGGACACAAAATCTATCTATGGATATTGTAGGCCTTCGTGTTTTCCTATTATCTCTTACCAACAATGCTGCATTATAACTATCTGAGCTTCCACAAAGTTCAATCACTAGTTGGGTGGAGTTGCAGAGGGCTTTCTAATTAGCAAGATTCTTCATTAGGTCAAACAAGTTTATGATAAAGAACCAAATCATTAACTTTCAGGAATTCCATGATGATTCACTCATTTCTACATTGGAGCAGTTCAATGGATCCTTGAGGAGTTCTTTGGGCCATAAAATTTCAGATACAACACTAGTAGAGAGCTTATTTCGAGCTCTAAACTCGAATAGTGAAGCATATGCCAATTCTCTTATGGAAGGTTCAGTCTTAGGGAAATCAAAAAACATTACCCCAATGCCTCAAAGTCTCTCGCCCATTGCGGAGTAAGGGGAGGTCGAATGTACGCAGTTTGACCCCTATGTTTAAAAACATAGTGCGACTATTTTCAGATGACCCATGATTAGCGTCGAAAGTTGCATTGACTAACTGTTACTTCACAATTGAAAGAAGCGCAGACAGTTTAAAAATCCATTTTGCTTTATTCCATCGTACCCCAAAGGCACAAAATAGTGAATCTTTGACTCTATCTAAGATTATTTAGGGAAATCATTTGTAGAAATTGTTGAACAAATGGACAAGGTGGCTAATCTTCACCATGTGTGCATACCTATATATAAGAAACCAACTAGCCATATAGATGTCTATGATCGGAGTTCAAAGCAAGCAAAAATAAATGCAGAGACCTTTCAAATGCTTGCTCAGCATAGAGCCAATCTGAAGATGCTAATGAAATAAAAGCAAGATCTACTACTTTAGCGGGTGATCAAGGAAGCCATTACACGAAGGATGTGAGTTGTACGAAAGAGAGTGGTAGAACCTGTTGGTTCATGCTCCCACACCATCATTATAAGGGAAATAGGAACTCTAGAGTTGAAGATATGCTTGCCCAATTAGTAACACACAAAAGGAGGTGTTGAAAGAGATTAAGTCCGACGTTGTCAAGATAAGTCTCAAAATTGATCAGTATTCTATAGCAATTCAATAGCTTAACAGTCAGTTTGGACTTGTATCAACACAACTGGATCAAATTCAAAGTGGCATGATGAAAGAAGGAAAGTCTGGTGACAAAGATGTACTAACTATTGGTGAAGTCTAATGGGCAATTTTTCTAAGTCATGTCGCAACATTAAATCAGGCGCTACTTGGGAGGCAACCCAAGGATTTTTGATGTTTTAGCTTAGTTTTGAGTTTATTTTCAATTTTTGGATTCTTAGGTAGTTATTTGATTGTGTTATGGTTGCTATTTTTGACATTGGGTTTGTCCCATATAGCGTGCAAGTGACTTTTATGAAGAGTATGCTGGTATAGGACTTAGGAGGCACCCAAGGATTTTTGATGTTTAAGCTTTGTTTTGAGTTTATTTTTAATTTTTGGATTCTTAGATAATTGTTTGATTATGTTTTGCTTGCTATTTTTGACACAAGGTTTGTTGCATATAGGGTGCAAGTAAATTTTATGAAGAGTAGTGGGTATTAGACTAAGGTAGCAGATGTACTTTATGACTCGTAACCCTATCTCCTAGAGATTTCTAGTGAACATGAAAGTGTGCACTCGATCCACGAGCCAACTTTATGACTCATAGATAAACTTGTGAGTCATGAATGGGGTTCATGGAACATAGGTAAGATTTTAAATTATTCTAAGTATTGAGAGGTCTATGAGACTAGGAATTATGAGTCGTAGATCCATATATGACTCTTATTTGGGGTTTCGTAGATCGTAACCCGATAAATTTTAATGTTGACTCAGTAAGGGTATAAAAGGAGGGTCAAATTATTTTGACCCCACTTTTACCCTAATTGATCAAATTTCCCTAATTTCTTCCTTTCCTCATTATTTCTGATCAACTTGATAGATCTATCTACGAGTCGTAATTACCCCTCATAGATCTATCTACGAGTCGTAATTACCCCTCATAGGGAATTCCAAAGACTTGATACTCTATGTATTCATCACACAAGACCTTTTACGAGTTGTAGTTCACTTTATGACTCGTAGATAGGCCTATTAGACCCCTACCTATTTTGAATTTACTCTCTGTAAGTTTATACAAAATCAATTTACGACTCATAAACCAAGTTACAAGTCATACCTTGGTCTCGTATAAAGATCCAGTGACCATTATTATTTTGCACCTCTGGTTTACGAGACCACTTCACGATTCGTAGTTCTAACTACAACTCAAAACTAGCCCTCATAGACCCTTTTTGCAACTGATCCAAATTGATGGGGTTAATTTTTGTTTGCTTATGTTTCTTTTTCAGACATTTTGGATCAAAAATGCAAACGTGTAGAGATTGAGGCTTTTAGAAGGCAGCTGATATATAAGCCCACAGATGATGATCATTCGGGTGATGATTAGACCCAACTGAGTGGGTCAGTGGATATGTATGATACCTAGCCTGACCCAGTAGCACCTTGACCATAAACGAGAGCCATAGCTAGAGCTGGGCAGCCTTAGGTTCAAAGCAAGAGTCCTTCCTAGTCTGACGAGGAAGGTAGTGACAGTACGGGGAGTATCATCCCCGAGATGACCCCTTCTAGGGAAGAGTAGAGTTCAGCTGAGGCCTTCGAGAATAGAGGAGATGCTAATTCCTCCATCACACCATCTTCTTTTTCAAAACCGAATGCTAGTACCTATCGTTCGTGCATTGAGGGGATAAAGGCCATATTTTAGAGGGAATGCAGCCTAAGGAGTGGGGCAAAAACCACCCGTTCGATATATGAGGAGCCCAGGGTTGTTAGTGATCGGACGAGTCATGTCCTAAGTTTGAAGTACACAGTGGTACCATATGGGCTTGAGTAGCTAACAGAGGCACTTGGATGATACTCTTCAATTCTGGTATTCGAGCTTTATGCATCGTAGACAACTATGATTCAGCGAGATATTCCCAAGAGGAATAGGGCTATCTCACAAACCAGATTGACAAAGGTTTGAGTGAGAGGGCGGCGGGTCAATATTTCAAAGAAGACGACCATCGTGTACTTTATGGTCTCGAGTACTAGGCCCCAAGGTTGATAGTTGAGTTTAAGTATAGATTGTGGAAAGCCAGAACAACATTGATTATGAAGGATCTGATATTGTGGACCTCACTTTTTAGATGGGTGGCCGAGCACATTGCGGATAGGGTCCAGAGCCTGCTTGGGTCACCACACACACGAAGCCTATTATTAAGGATTCATTGAGTTTCCCTGCCAAATTTTGATGGGCAGTTGTTAGATCTTGCATTTGACCTACTTCAGTGGATAATACTTTGACACTAGAGTAGGTGGTATTGGTTTCCAGCATCTTGGCTAGTTACGATATTGATTGGGCCTGACTCATAGTGGAGTAGATCCATGAGCCAACACTCAAGAGAGCCACCTCCATTCCGTTCCTAGTTTTAGTCTACAAACTCTGTTTATATTTATGGGTGCAGATACTTCATCAACTGGACTAGTTAGTTGAGGGCCAACATACCTTGGAGGCTAGCCTAATAAAGACCGATGAGAACCTGATGGCAACCTGGCAAGAACCACTACCACTACCAATGTTTATCCCGGAGCCACCACCTGAAGGTTTAATGACTGCTACCACTATTACTGTTGCTGCTACTACTGAGGAGAGATCCCAGCAGCCTAAAACAGTCGATGTTGAGAGGGGTCCTACAATAGCTGCTCCTATACCAGATGCCACAACATCACAGACTTCTACATCGACAATGGTCTATGTGTTCGCTGTCTTTATTCAGGCCATATCACAGTGATTATTACATACTAAGGCCCAGTTGTCTCAGCTTATTCAGTAGATTCGGCCATGGGTCTTCCAGACTGTTGAGGACTCAGAGGAGTGGTGCTGGGCATTCACCATCTCTACTATTCAGGAGTGTATTTCTAGAGTAGACACCTATGTCGATGCCTTTGAGGCCCGAGTTCAAAAGAGGGTAGCTAGGGCCCAACCTTCAGATTTGTCAACCGTTCAAAATGATATTGAGAAGCTTAGGGCTGATATGACAACTTTACTTGCGGCGCTCATGACATTATCGGAGTCTACACCTATGGATCCGCTATATAATTTATTTGCCTTCACAAAGCCTCCACAGACTTTTCTTGGGAAGCTCTATTGCATAGATGAGGACCCTGTTTAGAGAATGTACATGTAAAGTACCCCAAGGATGATGAGGATGAGGAGGACGAGCTTGGGCTGGACTTGAGGACATCGAGGCTAGAGGAGAAGATGAGGATACCCCAGGAGGATGATAGGGCTAGGGGTATTTTCCCCTCTGGATAGAGTTTGGCTGCTAAGCATACTACCACATTGATGGGAGATGACCAGACGCTGCCTGAGATTGGCGTTTAGGCTCTAAGGTATGTTTTTTGATCCCTACTTATTCTATTTTTGCTTGGTTTGGTGTATTAAGGATAATGCACAATTTTTTTCGATGGGTTGTAGGTAGTTATGGGCGTTGGTGAAGTCTGAGTAGCTTATGGTCCATAACTACCCCAAATTTTAATCCTGCAATTTTCTTGCCTGTTTTTTTTTTCCTCATGGATATTTAATTCTTATTGAACCAACATGTTTAGGATGTTTAGATAGTATGTGCAGCACACACTACTAATACTTATGACATAGCATATTTTTATATTTTGTTTTGAAATTGGTACCTATAAATTATTTTTTTTGATTAGTACCCATGCATGTTTGGGTGTTTGGCAATAGTTTTTCTAACAAATGAGGGTAATATAAGACGTGAAGCATGAGCTGTGAGTTGCTTGTTGATACTTTATTGCAATGCCATGTGAGTGTGAGCTTATTTTGATAGATTCATGCATTTTTGTGCTAATTCAAAACTTGCCCTATTACTCTAATTAGATTGTAGATTAAATAGATTAGGAAGTAAGGCCTTTGTTCTTTATTTAGCCCACTTTAGCTTAAAATAACTAACCAAATGATGTTTTATCCCTTTTTTTAGGCCTTTTAGCCTTACATAAACCAATTCTTTCTAAAACACCTAATTAGCCTAACCTTGTCTAGTGAAAAACCTTAAAATTATCCCTGGTTTGTCCTTGAGCATTGTGACCTTGATTGAGCCAAAAATCCTAAGCTGAGGGTGGATACCACAAGTGGCCTTAGTTTGGCGAATAGATATTGTGCACTTCGATATAGGCTAAAGCCTAAGTTGAGGGTGGTCATTACAAGGGTAAAATCACAAAATAAGGTAGTGAGTTAGGAATGAGGATAAGAAAAAGAAAATCATGTACCGAGTGAAAAAAATGATGCCTTAGATTGAGAATAAAAGCAAAATAAAGTGTAAAAATGAGGCAAAAGTTGAAAAATGAGAAGAAAATACCTAAAAAAGCTTGAATGTGGAAAGAGAGAGGATAAGGTGAAAATATTCAAGTTGGTAAGGTAAAAGTGATGAAAAATGTAGTTCAAGGATAGCTTTAGTCACTATTTCTCCAAAATGTCATACCAAAGTCCCTTGAGCCTACATTACAAGCCTAGAAAGCCTTAAAGTGATCCTAGTAAAATTGGTTGAAAATCTGAGTCACGAGTATAGGGGCAAGCCTATGATATTAGTCATTTTAGATAAGCATCTTTTGTGAGAGTGAGTATGTTTGCACAGTCCCAAAGCCAAATTTGAAATCATCATTGAGTGTCAAAAATAGGACTTCTTTTTGTGAGGGAATTTGCATTGCATTGTTAATAATTTACTTGTTCAGTGATGGTGGAGTGTGAATATTCTTTGCTTGTTATGGTTGTGTTGTCAAATGCACCAGTGTGTTTTGCTTTGCTAGATAGCTATCTGATCTTGTTTCGAAAAGTTGGTGTAGGTACTTGAATCTGAATTAAATGTGATTTATGTCATTTGGTTGAGATCTGCGTGTTGCTATATTATCTATATATATTGAGTCATCGCTTGAGGATAAGCAATAATTTTAAGTTGATGGTGTTGATTTGTTATCAAAATACAACACATTTGATGCTTAAAACTTAGCATTTTGGGTATTCTTAATGTGACATTTATGATTTCTATGTGTTTTTTGTGTTTATTTTTATAGGAAAGCTGGTTGGCATGATTTTGGGGAAAATTGCAGACTAATTTGATGGTGGCCAACATTAGAACTTGCCTAGTGTTACATTCCTGATCTGGGTGGTAATGAATAGGAAAAGAGATTGGTTAACAGGATTCGATGATGTGTTCTCGTCTAATCAACCAAACTAGACTAAGGGGAGATTGACTTGGACTATGGGTAATGGTTAGTATTGCTCACTATGGCGACGACTGCCACTACCACTGCTATTACTACTACTATAGAGAAGAGATCCCAGCAGCTCTAGGCGTCAATGTTGAGAGTGGTCCTACTACAGCTTCTCCTGTACTAGTGGCCACAACATCACAGACTTTGACATCAACCATAATTTATGTGTCCATTGTCTCTCTTCAGGCCATGGCGCAGTGATTATCACTTAATGAGGCCTAGCTATCTCAGCTTATTTAGTAGCTTAGGCCATGGGTCCGACAGTCTGTTACAAACTCAGAGGAGTGGTGTTGGGTGTTCACCATCTCTACTCTTTAGGAGTATGTTTCTAGAGTGGACTCCCGTATCGATGCCTTTAAGGCCTGAGTTCAGAAGAGTTTAGCGGAGGCTTAGCCTTTAGATTTATTAGCTATTTAGAAAGAGATTGAAAAACTTAGGGTTGACATAACAATTTCACTTGCGGCACCCGTGACATTATCGGAGTCTACACCGGGATCTGCTATGTAATTTATTTGCCTCCACAGACTTTTATTGAGAAGCACCCTTGCTTAGATGAGGATCCTATTCAAAGGAATGTACATGCAAAGTTCCCCGAGGATGATGAGGATGAGCTCGGGCTAGCCTTGTGGACATCGAGGCTAGCGGAGAAGATGAGGCTAGCCCAGGAGCATTATAGGGCAAGGGGTATTTGCCCCTCTGGATAGAGTTTGACTACTGAGCATACTACCTTGCAGATAGGAGATGGCCAAACGCAGCCCAAGACAACCACTTAACCGCTGAGGTATTTTTGACCCTTTGTTATTCTATTTTTGCTTGATTTGATACATTGATGACAATGCACAACTTTTTCGATGGGGTGTGGATAGTTATAGGCCTTGGTGAAGTCTGAGTATCTTATGATCCATAATTACCCCAAATTTTGATCCTGAGATTTTCTTCCTGTATTTTTTCCTCATGGATATTTAATTTTTTTGAAACGGCACATTTAGGATGTTTAGATAATATGTGTAGCATATAGTACTAATACTTATGGCATATAACATATTTTTATGTTTTGTTTGAAAAATTGGTACCCACAAAAAATTCTTGATTAGTAATTAAATGGAAACCATGCATGTTTGGGTGTTTGGCAATAGTTGTTCTAATAAGTGAGGGTAAATTGAGACATAAAACATGATCTGTGAGTTGCTAGTTGATAATGTACTGCAATGCCATGTGAGTGTGAGTGTATTTTGCCATATTCATGCATTTTTGTGCTAATTCAGAACTTGCCTTGTTACTCTTAGTTAGATTGTAGCTTAAATGGATTAGGAAGGGATCTTAAGTTGTTGTTCCTTAAATTCCACTTTAGCCTAAAATAACCAACCAAATGATGTTTTATCCCTTGCTCCAAATATTTCAGGCTTACATGAACCAGTTGTTTCTAAAATACCTAACTAACCTAACCTTGTCTAGTGAAAAACCTTGAGAGTGGCCTTAGCTTGTGGAGTAGATATTATGTACTTCAATATAGGCTAAAAGCCTAAGTTGAGGGTGGCCGGTGTAGGGCTAAAATCACAAAAATAAGGGGGTGAGCTGGGAATGAGGATAAAATGAAGAAAATCATATACCAAGTGCAAGAAAAAGAAAAAGATGCCTTAGATTGAGATTAAAAGCAAAATGAAGTGTAAAAATGAGGCAAAAGTTGGAAAATGAGAAGAAAATACCTAGAAAAGCTTGAATTTCAAAAAAGTGACTGTAAGGTGAAAATATTAGTGTTGGTAAGGTGAAAGTGATGAAAAAACGTAGTTCAAGGATGACTTTTAGTCACTATTTCTCCAAAATGTCATAGCAAAGCCCCCTGAGCCTAAGTTATAAGCCTAGAAAGCCTTAAAGTGATTATGCATGAATATCTTTTGTGAGAGTGAGTGTGTTTTCCTAGTCCCAAAGCTAAATTTGAAATTATGATTGAGTGTTAAAAATTGGACTTTTTTATGAGGGCATTTGCATTACATTGTTAACTTTTGACTTGTTCAACGATTGTGGATTATTAATTTTTCCTTGCTTGTCATAGTTGTGTAGTCAAATGCACTAGTATATTTTGGTTTGCTAAATAGCTATATGATCTTGTTTTGAAAAGTTGGTGCGGGTACCTGAATTTGACTTGTATGTGATGTATGTCATTGGCTTGAGGCTAGTGTGTTGCTATATTGTCTATGTAGATTGAGTCTTCGCTTGAGGACAAGCAATAGTTTTAAGTTGAGGGTGTTGATGTGTTGTCAAATACAACACATTTGATGCTTAAAACTTAGAATTTTGTATGTTCTCAATGTGACATTTATGGTTTTTATGTGTTTTTGTGTTTATTTTTACAGGAAAGTAGGTTGGCATGATTTTTGAGAAAAAATTATAGTTTCTTCTAGTTTTTAAAGATTTATGGGGTACTGTAGGAGTCGTAAAGGATTCTACGAGTCGTAGAGTCGTCGATATTTCTAGTAAAGTTTGAAGATCTGAAGTTCAGCCATACAAGACCTCTTTATGAGTCGTAGATCACTCTACGACTTATATAGAGTGGTTTCGTGAAGAATTCTAGTGAGATCCAGTGAAGGACTAGATGTTGCAAGTGAAGTTTACGAGTGAAATACGAGTCATAAATCAGTATACGACTCGTAAAGTGGATCTGCAGCAGTAAAATCCAAGATCTCAAGAGCTGAACACAAGACCTCGATTACAACTCGTAAACCCAGTTACGAGTTGTAAAGGCCTGACATATAAAGTCACCGACCAGTTTTTTAAATTTTTTAGGATTTGTTTGTAAATACTATAAATAGTAATTTTTAGGTTATTATTCATAAAACACAGTAGAGAGGACATCACTAGAGTACTTTTTAGGGTTTTATACTTGGAGACAAAATATTGGAGAGGAGAATACACTTGTCGATTCATTGTATCTTTCAATCTTGTGATTCTCAATACAATTTGGGTTTGCTTGTTCTTCAATCCAATTGAGTAAGTGATTAATTATGTTCCCTCAATTCATAGTTTCTTCATCTACCCATAGCATGAGTAGCTAAATCCACAACTTAAGGTTGTGGTAACCATAAAGATCTAACCAAATAAATCTGGATCATTTGCAATTCTTAGAATGGATATTTACATGTATTGAATAATTCTCTTCGTTTTGCATGTTTTCTAGTAGTGACCAGCATTAGAACTTGCCTAGTGTTACTTCTTGATCCAGGTGGTAATGAATAGGAAAATAGATTGGTTAATAGGATTTGATGATGTGTTCTAGTCTAATCAATCGACTGGGACTATGGGAAATAGTTAGTATTGCACACTATAGATATAGATCAAGTCACATAGTGATATTCGCCTCCCACCTTTCACCAAAAGGCTCGATGAACATAAATTACCATCCTACACGTTATACTCTACTCGAGAATTGGGTTATTCGGGGATATTGAGTTGGTAAATCATGGGAAACATAATTCTCAATTTGCTCTCCGTTATTAATTATCTCTTATTTTAGTTAGTTTAGTTTAATTTCTTATTAATCATTACAACCCCTCCCCTTTGGGAATTGAGTTAATTAATACTTGAATTATTTATTATTGAATCAATTTGGAAGTCTCTATATTCCCTATGGGATTCAACCCTAACCTTGGTAAGGTTTTGTATTTGACAATGACCATTTTATCCTCCAAAAGAGAGGTGTAGTCTATGCGTGATCACACTCATAGAGGCACACCTGCATAGCCAAGGGGAAAACCTAGATCCTGAAATATTTTCCTGTGAGTGTGATCTCTAAGTGCAAGTTCCTTGTCAGCTTCTCAAATTCCATGTTACCTCAAGGATAATCAATGAATCAACCTAATTCAATAAGATCAATGTGGTTTCTATAGATTTTATTGAGGTTTGCTCTTCTGAACATGATAAAGTTATGTATGAAATACAAATTAGCGAACTTCACAGAATCATCGTCATTTTCAACCCATACTTTATCTTGAAAACTCTGAACAAGCTATCTTTTGGTGATATTATTGTGACGTTCGAAATACTGAGATAACAATTTGTTTGGCTCTTCATAGTTGACTATAAAGTTTGGTGCATTCTCGTCGCCACACTTAAGCCCACATATATAAGTGCAAAATCCCTAATAGTGAATCACAGTGTATGTCTATTCATGTGGAAATGAAACGCATCGGAGGAACTGCCTATCAGTTCATATAATAAGAAACACCTGAAGAGTTGTGCTTGGACATTGCATCTGTCCATATCAAGTAGGTGTGAGAAGCAGGTAGTTTCACTAAAGCGCTTCAATTGTATTGCGGACAAACATTTGGTAATGTCATCCATTGCATTGTTATTTGTATAGCATTACATGCGTTGTGTGATAGATAGGGTCCCTCCAAGAATATATTCAACATCCTATATAAATATGAGATGGCAGGGATGAAAAAGGTTAGCTATATAATTGTAACAAATGTTATATTCAACACACACACACATGTGTGTGTGTCTATATATATATGTGCTAATTGTGTCACCATCCCTTGTTTCTTATAGCGTATCGTGTACTACCAAGTTTCTCAGAATTATATAAAAAGTTGGCCACTATATATATTGTAAAATATTTGTAGATGTACAACAAACAACAAAATATATCCATAATTGATAATAGAGTATTTAGATTCCTATACAATAAATTATACTATACAAATAACACAAAAAAAAACCTCAGAAGGTATACAACAAACAACAAAAGTATATCCATAATTTATGATGTATATCTATATCAGTTGTGATCATTTGTATAAGTATATAAACTCATATAGTAAATTAATAAAGGTTCCTTCAAATGAATGAATGCATGTATAAGAATAAATTACATATAATGGACAATTACTACTTGCACAACAACAACATACCCAGTGGAATCCCACAAGTGGGGTCTGGGGAGGGTAGAGTGTACGCAGACCTTACCACTACCTCGTAGGAGTAGAGAGGTTATTTCTTGGGAACCCTCATCTCAAAAACCCATAATCAGAATAAACTAGATATGACAAAAAGTAAAAGAAAGGAAACAACAAAAAACGACTAATAATCAAAAGCACATGACAATACGTAAATATGATACAATTAACACATAAATAACAAATAATGACAACATATTTTATAAAACACTACTACTTCTCTATCCTACTATACCCCATGAGTAGATAAACACCTAACCCTACCAACCAAATAGCCTACAACTCTAATTCGCGACTTTCACTTCTTTCTATCTAGGGTCATGTCCTCAGTGAGATCAAGTTCCGCCATATCATGTCTGATCACCTCCCCTTAGTACTTCTTCGCTCTACCTCTACCCCTCCGTATAGCTCCTAAAATGAATCTTTCACACCTCCTAATAGAAGCATCGGTACTCCTTCTCTGCACATATCCAAATCATCGCAGTCTCGCTCCCCTCATCTTATCAGCCACCGGAGCCACCTCTAGCTTCTCCCGAATGGTCTTATTCCTGACCTTGTCTCTCCTGGTGTGACCATACATCGATATCAACATCCTCATCTCTATGACATGCATCTTCTGGACATGTGCATTTTTGATTGGCCAACACTCCACCCTATATAGCAAAGATGGTCTAACCACCAATCTGTAAAACTTATCTTTGAGTTTAGGTGGTATCTTCTTATCACACAATTACTACTTGCACAAATACATTTATATACAATATAAAAAGTACATTAGACATTCTTGTAAAGAAATTTTTATATGGGATTGTATATTGTAACTACAAGGTTCTTAAGTGAATTAAATAAATCTTATGTATGTATATCTAATGTAAAAATGTATAAATTATAGATAAATGATATACATGTATAAAATCTTTGTGCAAGATATCTTTGTAATGTATGAGACTCAAAGTATATTTATATTGCACTGAAGTTAGATATTACTCAAAAAAATCTTATTTTTTTCAATGTCATTTTCGTAAGATTTGTCAAAATCAGAAGCCTCATTTCTTCAGAATCACCACTATTGGAAGAAATTTCATCGGCCTTTCTCTTCTTTATTGAACTCATTCGGAGTGGAATTGGATCATTCCAAAGTTTGGATCTTCTCTCCTCAATATCCCTAACTTTTGCAAGAGACACTACAATATCTCCAATTTCTTGAGTTATACCTAGTGAAAGTGAAAGGGGATTCTTCTATAACTTTATCATGCAAAATGTATACCTCTAGTTATCCTCTTGAATGGATAATCTTTGACCATAACGTGTGAGTTTGAAACTGTAAAACAAGGGTTTTTGTATAAAAAAAGAAAAAAGAAAATCTTTTGGCAAAAAATAAAAAGTACTGCCATAAATACTCGTGAAATTGCAAGATAGAATTGGAAGAGAATTTAAAAAAAAAAATCACTTACCTTTTGAAGATGATAACTCTTGAGAGATTGTAGGAGGTGAATAGGGATGTTTAAGGAAGGAAAATGGTGTTATTTGGAAAAATGACTTTGACTTCGAAAATTCGATTTTGATATTTAATTGATTTAAGAAAACCAAATTCTCAAAATTAAAATAGAGTCGCCACTTAATTTTTAGAAAAAATGAAGAAAACCTTCAAAATATTTTTAAAAGACTTAAACAGAAAAAAAATCTTTTTAAAAATCCAAAGAAAAGGTTTGGGTTCACATTTCCACGTCAAGAAGGTTTTACGCACTTGAAATGACCGCTAACACACGATTATCTGGCGATTAGGAAATACTAACAAACTAAAAAAATTAATTAAATTAACTAAAAGATTTGAAACATATTGGAAAATTCTAAGTAATTTAAAACTCAAGTACAATTGGAGAATTTAAACTAAAATATCAAAGGAGAGAAAATTCATATGTTTATATTATTTTATTTTTTTAAAAAAAAAAGTCTACAATAAAACGCCCTTTCAAATAAAATGAAAATAAAACAAATAAAATAACATAAATGATTTTGACATGTTGGGGATTTTAGTTAGATTGAAACAAATAAAAATGTTAGAGTTAGACAAATATCACAAACAAATAAATATAC
The DNA here is from genome assembly GCA_025642045.1 of Solanum sejunctum. Classification (NCBI taxonomy): domain Eukaryota; kingdom Viridiplantae; phylum Streptophyta; class Magnoliopsida; order Solanales; family Solanaceae; genus Solanum; species Solanum sejunctum. The sequence goes on along the minus strand of JAOTQJ010065947.1, from coordinate 2,138 downwards.
AATAAGTAAAATAAATAAGATTGGGCTTGTTAGGCCCAATTTCAATAACATGTCCCAATTCTAAAGATTGGGCCTGCTTGGCCCATTAGCTCGTCTTATTGCTGCACTATTTTGGGCTTTAAACCCCATTCCCTGTTGTATATATCAAGTTTATATCTTGTGTATATGTGTGTATACGCAACTGATCTCTTTCAAATTTCCTGTATAATAGCCTCATATAATCTGTCCATCAACTTCCCGGACTCAAGAAACACCCGAGATGCAAGAGTGGAGTCCCGAGGTACAAAGAAAATAAAATCATGTAAAAATCTACTCATTTGGAGCCAGATATGGAAGTACAATTTGATGCTTTTTAAAATATCAACTTGACAGATAAACTCATGTATGCATTTGCCAAAGCAAGCGTAAGACTGTCACGCAAACCATAAGTAACTCAAACGATAAGGATAAAGTACTATATGTCTAAGTTGTAAACTAGTTGAAACAATAGCCTAGACCAATAATTTAAATCATTCTAGAGAAGCAAAAACCAATGGCATAAGGAACTAACCATGCTAGAAGACAAACGAGTAAAGAACCTATTCTATACTAAAGCACTTAGAAGCGTGGCTTTGAAATTTGACACAATAATTATCCTATAGCAAAGTACAAAAATCGACATTTCAATTAGACATAAGCATCACATATTTCGTTCAAAGCAGTAGCCAAACTAATTGAGAAAAATGACACTTAACTATTAAATGCCTAAAATCTTGATGGTTACAGCAAATCAAAAGAACCAGAAGAAAGAAAAGCATCAAGACTTGAGCGAATATTAAACTAACCGCTGAATAGGAACAAACCCATATGCAAAATGCAAAGTTTTAAACAAACCCATATACTCTAGTAAAAATGCAAAAGTCCTAACAACTTAAATACAATGAAGACATATATACTATTATTACGATCGTTAAATCTCAAATTTCGGAGAGAACCAACCGAAATCAAAAGCAAAATGAAAGCATGCTAAACGACCTGAATTTTCAAGGCAAAATGAATGCAACTTAAAGACATGAAACTGGCACTCCAAAACAAGCTAAAACATGCTAAAACTTTAAACGTGAAAGAACAAATCAAATTCATGAGTGAATTAAGGAAGTCACAGGTTGCATTTATCTAAAAGAAAACTTAACAAACTTACTACAGCTTGAAGCCACATTTGAGACAGAACACAGATGGAGACAAAATCATTGACACACTATCATAGATTTGAAACCATTTCAGTACAAAAAAAACACTTAAACACATAGCAAAGACTTAACTTTTAAAACCTAAAAAGGGTGGAAATGAAACATTTATGATACCATTCAATCGAAAATTCCGAAGTCAGTCCGAGCACCATGATAATCGAACATGATATTGGTGCAAAACATTGGCTTTTAGAAATAAAAAATGTACAAGACTAAGAGTATTACCTTTCTTAGAGCAACAAACTAGGACGGCGAGCTTGAGGAAGAGCTCTCGACCATGATAAACTCGTTTACTAATTTTTTGACACTAGAACTTAAAGATCCTACTTTTAAGCTCTACGAATTGACTATCCTTTTCATTGTTCTTCATTGTTCCCAGAAAGAAGAGGAGTCTCCTCTGTGTGTGTGTGTGTGTGTGTGTGTGTGTGTCTGTATGTCGCTTGAAGAAGAAACGAGAGGAAAAATGAGATCTCTACTCCTCAAGGAGAAAAAGAGAAGAAGAAAACTGTGCGTGTGTTGAGTCTCCCCCAAGAGGAAGATCCATACAAGGGGTAGATCTCCTTTATTCTCTTCTCCCTCAAAAATCAGATCTTATTTGGTGTATCTCCCTTTTGAAAAAGAAGAAAAGGGGTTTTCTTTTGCACTTCTCAAGGACAGGCATGGGAGACAAAAAGAGAAAAGAGGTCCATGCTTTCACATGACAATGTCTAGCATGATTTTGTGGTTGATTCAAAATTTATAAAGATGGGGGAATTAAGTTAGTCTAAAAATGGATTAGATGATGTTAGACCCTGTATTTCTTAAATTAAGTATAACTATCCAATTGGGAATGTTGTTGTGAATGTTGTGTAAGTTGAACTCAGGTAATTTTTTTTTCGATGTATGATTGGAGTATCAAGTGAATTTGGC
>JAOTQJ010065937.1:0-13478 GCA_025642045.1 Solanum sejunctum | reverse complement strand
AACGCCTCCCACTGGAGCAACTTCCCTTGCCCCAGGCAGTTTGATGCCAGCCGTTCGAACGCTTTTTGGTGCCCAGATAGGGGCACCCATGGTTACGCCTCTAAGGCCGTAACACTATGCTTGGGACTCAATCAGCAACAATTATAAGACGAACATGTCTTTCTCTTGAATTAAATTGAACTATAAATAATAGTTCGGCCTCTCTAACTTATATGAGGTAGTAATAAGGTCTATGTATATTTCAACCTCTCTAGATTTCATTTTTGTGTTGTTGTATTGTGAAATATTAGTTGAATTTTTTTTTAATTTTACAAAGATTTTAAAGTAGAGTCATGAAATTGGAGAAGATAGTGATATAAAACGCTTTACCTTATAAGTTTATTCGATGAGAATTCTAATTAGTCCAACCATTAGGATTTAGATTTCAGAGGTGATGGTTGAACCACGTACCAAGAAGGATGATTAGTTGGACATTTTTTCCTTAAATTCTGTACTTATTTATGTCTGTTCCAAAAGCATCTTTTTTTGTACATTGTATGGCTGGCTATGACCCTTATAGCCTAAATAGGTAAGATATGATCTAAGAATAGAGCATATAAAAAAGGCAATGTATTTATTGGGTTCCAATTGATAGGGTAAAGGACCTATATGCATGACTTTAGACAGCTCATTTTGATCAGGTAGGTAGTAGAGATTCATTATTTTAGAAATAGACATTTCTCAATTGAAATATTACATTTCAACAACCCTTCAAGGTACATAGAGAAATGGACATTTGCATGGTATGTGTCACCCCACAAGTTGACTATTGTTGAGCCCCAATTCAAAAGGTATCTATCTTAAAAAATGGGAGAGTTGCCACTCATCAAGAGTGAAGTCAGATAGGATTAATGGATTCATCTGAATTTCTTTTAAATAAAAATTATATTTTTTATATATATATAATAGATTTTTACACATTGAATTCGATTACTTTGATTTTTTTATGTGTTAATTAACTTATTCATATTTTAAACTATTTTAATAAAATTTCTGGCATTGACCACTCGCTAGTGAAAAAAGGAAGAGAAAAGACTAATAGAAGTTCCCGGTGACCAACCATTGCCCATGGTCCCAAGATGATTAGGTATTTTACATTGATGATTATCTAGTGATTTAGCAGAGCCAATATACGCATGGCTATCTTGAAGCATTTGATAATTCCTAATAATTGTTAATTAGTTCCCATTATTTTGTACAGTTTTAAAAACTAAATAGTCTAATTGATTAAACAAATCGTGTACTATTATCGATTTGTTGACCTTTGGTATAAACAATATTTCTTTGTTCGTCGTTTTAGATACCAACTAATCTAAATTCTCAATTTATTAAAAAATAAATACTTTTAATTATTCTTTTAATTTTTAAAATTTGAACTCAGAAATTTTCCAACAATCAATTTTTTTAATGATAGTGTCTTTTGGTTCATTAACTAAAAGGGAAAAGGGAACCACAGCCAGAATGTGCTGATCACCACATGGGACTTATAAACCAAAATGACATATATGACTCCACAATTTGCCAAATGGTAATTCATAATTGGTACTAGTGGCTAGCTACAAACTTAAATCAATATAATTTTATGTGTCTATTAATTAAGGCCTCCAGATAACTTTTTAATTATGTGATAGTATGACAACTTATGCAAAGTATTCTAACATTCTTACTTAATTAGATTACCTAATTTTTACCACTAGATAAGACGATAACTTCTATGGTGAAAGAGATAAATTAAGGTTATACTTAAGTGTAAAATATCTTAAATTATTGAGAGTGTGAGATTTGTATCTAAACTATCTCTCATTAGTTTAAGAAATAGACTAAATATCCTAGAAAAGTGGTGTGAGAGGTTGACTATGGCAAAAATAAATAGATAAAAAGGTAGACCGTAGAAGTGTTGAAAATAAGTGATTATATTAGATAGGACATGATAATACACCTAATTCATCTTACCGCATGAACATGATTCTAAATAGGAGGAAATGAATGTCGACGATTAAGATAGAAGTTTAGTAGATAGTTGAATATTATCTAGTTTTCCATAGCAGTAATGTTATTATTACTCACTTGCTATCTTATCTCTAATTTTTTTAATCATATGTTGTTTTGTTATCACTCTCTCGTTTTTTTGTTTTTCGAGTTCTATTATCATATGTAATATTTTTTTCTTCGATTTTCGTATTATCTTCTATTGCTATTTTATTTTTTCTTTATTAACTATTTTCTTTAAAATACATTATTTGACTATATTCGATGTTTCGGAACAACTTCTCTACCTTCCTAAGACAACAGTAAGGTTTACATGTACATTATTCCCCAAAACACTACTTCTACTCTGTAACACTCCATGTTATGCATATGCTAATTCTACTCACAGGACTCTTTTACATATTCTTATTATATAGGTGACGAACCAAGTTTCATATTTGAGTAATGGTGATTTGAACTTGATAAAATACGTAGTGACACCATGACGCATTCCAAGTCAAACTCAATGGAAGTATTCAACCTCGAGATAGTAAGGTGTTATTTGAGTTTAAAGATTAAAGTAAAGTATTAAGTTACACCAAGAGGGAGTGAGGTTTACGAAAATAGAACAAGATAAGTGGGTTGCTTGCTCAACTTAGTTAAGCTACTAGGCTCATCACGTGCTTGAGCTATATGGATCTAGTTAAAGTGTCCAAGGCTAACAAACCAGATATAAGCTTAGTTAGTGAACTCATTTGAGGCCCAAACTAAGTAGGAGAAAGGAAAATAGAAAAAGGAAACTCATCCTCCGAATCTGCCAAGGCCCATATAGTTAGCCTTACAAAGGATAAAACAAGTAGGTGTGTCACCTACTTTGACCTTTTGAGCAGCTTGACATAAATAAGTAGCTATATCACCTACTTGGCCATTTAATACCTGAGAATGAAGCAAAAAGAGGAGGTTCTAGGGAATTATTTTAAGAGACAAAAAGGGCTCATAAAAGGCAAATATAGTTATACATTTTTATTCATTTTAACACTCCAAAATCAGATTAAACTCCAACTTTGTCTTCTCTCTCAAGGGTTAAGAAATAGTAGTCGTAAAATTCCTTTAGGGTTCTTGAGGAGACCCTTCTTGTTGCGGCTAAGGTAAGTGAAAATACAGATAGATTTAGCTTACTTCTATCATGAAAGACAAGGGAAACATGTTACTTATGCTTAAATAAAAGTATAGGGCAAAATATTTTCCCAAGTTGCTGCTCATTTCTCTTGATTGTTAAGAGACTTTTGGCTTACTTTTTAGTTTAAAGTGTGAAGAGAAATTGAAGTTTTTGAAGAAATTGAGTTAAAAAGGACAAATTATAAGAATTGAAGTATATTACTACCACATCTTTATTCTGCTTCGACATAATATTAAGTACTACATTTTAAGCGTAAGTTTGATAAAAACTTGGGGGAGGATGATTGAAAACTATGGTCTCATATCCTCCATATACATTAGATTATTTTGGAACTGCTTGGGTGTGTGAATGTGTTGAAAATAGTTTGGTTAAAGCTGAGAAAGAATGTGGATTGTTAATGTTAAAATATAGGAAAAAGATGTAATATTATGCTGCCTACCTATGTGTTGTGTGGAGTTGTTATGTGTTGTACTTTATGAACTAGTGTAAGCGTATTATGAAAATATAAACAAACTGAGGTACACCATGAATATAAAAATGTGTATTACACAAATGCAATTAGAGAAGGGAACGTTGAACGAACACCTTTAGGTTGGAAATTACGATCATCCTGCCAGGGTGTTATTTTGGGTGAGAGTGAACTGTCAACATATGTTTATTAGCTACTAATTCTAGTTTTATCATCCACTCTATTGTAGATAAATATTTGGGAAGAAAAGAGGTTATTTTGAGGTAATAATAAGGTTGCACAATAAGATATGTAAGGCTACTTAATTTTCTATTATTTGGTATGAAATCTAGATTCTTTCTTGGCACATAGAGGTACTTACACACTCCGGTATAACTAATAACCATGTCTCCACCCTTTAACATGTACATATGTTCCAATATATAGTCATTATCAAAACTACATATATACTTTAGATACCAAGATACATGAGTTCTCTTTTTAACTAAATAAAGTCCATGTATTATTTCATCCCCTACGTATTTTATTAATTGAATACCCTACTCTTTTCATTGTGATATTGTATTACATGATTATTTATATGTCACTTGTTATGAATATAGTCCTGCGGCCTAAAGTATTATGACCATCAAAAAAATCATCTAAAATGTAAATGAAAGATAAAGTGAAGTTGCTTATTGATGGATGGTATTCCAAGGGTGGAAGAATCACCTAACATGGGTCGATCCCAATATTATGGGAGTTATCCCAAGGGTAAAAGAAAAACCTAGCATAGATCGATCATGATATAGATTTACCACTGATCAGCTGGTCATTTATATTATATACTATGAACAGATTATAAAATAAAGAAATATAAAGTAATGAAAAAGGACATAAAGTATACAATTCCTCCAATATGACTACAAGGGGTCTCTTAACCTTACACTGGTGCTCGATTTCATTTGAGTTCTTATTTCATATATAGTATTTTTTGCCTTAATATTCAGTACATTATCTTGTACTAACGTCCAACCTCGGGGACCTATATTTCATGCTGCAGGTACAAAAGCTAATAGATCTCTCTAGTAGGAGTACAGGATATCCAGTTGCTATTACTGAGCGCCAGATCGCTTTGAGGCTTTTTATTTCTAGAGCGTATATTTGTATATCTATAGTAGCTAACAATGAGGCTGGGCCTATCTTGACCTTTATTAGATTATATTCCGCATCTAGAGGCTTTGTAGAATATGTAAAGTAAAGTGTTGTCATATCTCATATTTGAGAGATTGTGGCTCCAACGATATAGTCATATGTATTTCTTTTTGGCTTGTTATTACCGTCTACTTTCCTAGAAGCACATTTAGTATGGAAGTACTTCCTAATGTTTACAGATAGTGCATGATTATAGGTTGATTTTCCTGAGCCTTGTCGGCGATGGGTGCAGTCCTCCTTAATGGAATTTTGGGCATGACAAATGTGGTATCAAAGAGGGTCATCCTAGGAAGTCTACAAAGCTGTCTTTATGTAGAGTCATGCTTTTGGATATGTTGTGCACCATATTTATAAATAGATACTACATGGAATTTAGAAGTTGTCCCTTTCTTTTTGTTCCTTATATTATGTCATAGAGCCAAATATTTATGTGGATCATATTTAGCCTTTAAATTATTTTGTATCGAAAGTATGCCCAAAGCGAGAAAAAAAGGAAAAGGGAAGCAAATAAGAGTGGTACTTAGTGAGAGCAGTCACACTAGAGAATAGAATGAGGCTAAAGATGAGTCTCTATCCCAAACATCCCCAACTCCTCCATCTCCTGAAGAACTAAGAAAGAGTGGAATTCCCCAGAACTACCTACAGATACTACCGTGTAAGATTTGAGGAATGCAATCCAATTATTAACTTGTATAGTTGCTGCTCAATATCATAGGCATGAAGGACCAGTTGTGAGTACTGGTGGTGCAGCTAGAGCGACTAGCACGAGGATACATTATTTCCTTAATTTAGACCCTTCATCATTAATTGGGTTAGATCCTAATGAAGATCCACAAAATTTCATTGATCAAATTTAATGCACCTTGGATATTATGTATGTAGGTGGTTAAGAAGCCGTTAAGTTAGTGACATATAGATTGAAGGGTGCGACTATATTGTGGTATGAAGATTGGAAGTGATCTAAGGGTACAAATGCACCTCTAACTACTTGGAAGGAGTTCAAGAAAACATTTTTTGACCATTATTTGTCATTAGAAATCTGAGAGGCCCGTGTAGATCAGTTCCTAAATCTACACCAAGGCAATGTGAGCGTGAGAGAGTATAGTCTATAATTTAATTCCCTGGCCAGGTATGCTCCTAATGTAGTTGCTACAATAAAAGATAGAGTTCATCGATACATGGATAAATTAGATTCGTTTTTGGTTAGAGATTGTACTATTGATTCTTTGAATAAAGACATGGATATAGTAATTAAGGATACAAGCTTTTGCACAGAAATTGGAAGATCAAAGGCAGAGGAGAAAGGCACACGAGTTAGAAAGAGGGCAGTCCAAGAGGGTCAGGTCTACTAGGCAGTTTACACAATTTCAAAATGAGTTCAAGCCTCGGCTTTGTAATAGACTGCCTAGGCCATCGTCCTCCTGCTCTACAACTAGTACTCTATCACGAATTCATAGATCTAAGGGTAATCAATTTGGATAAAGAAGTGAAAGCCAATTTTCAACAACAATGGGGTATTCGGTGAGCCAACCAATGCCTTCTAGATAGCCTTGAAACCAATATAGGAAGAGTCATTTAGGTAAATGTCACATTAAGATGGATGTTTGTCATTGGTGTGGTATAAGTAATATGATGAGAGATTTTCCGAAAACACGCATAAGTGATATAATATAACTTACTAGAATAGCTATTGCGTCAGCATTATCAGTGCCTCCTTTAGGTAGAGGTCAGTAAGTTCCTACAGGTCATGGTAGAGGTATTAGGGGAGCAACCAGCTCTGGCAGAGTCTAATATCACACATATGCTCTAAGGAGTCGGCAGAATATGAGAGTTTTACCAGATGTAGTTACAGGTATATTGTCCATCTTTTCACATAATGTATATGCATTAATTGACCCCATTTCTACACTATCGTATATCACTCCACTAGTTACTGAAAATCTTAAAAAATTACCTAAATTATTGAACAAACCATTTGAAGTGTCTATACCAATTGGTGAATCTATTATAGTTAGAAGGGTCTATCATAATTGTCTAGTAACTATTTATGATCGAGACACGTTGGTTGATTTTATTGAGCTAGAAATAGTAGAATTTGATAATGGTTATGGATTAGTTAGCTTCTTGCTATGCCAACATGTATAGCCGAGCTAAGAGTATGCATTTTCCTTTTCTAAATGAGGTAGTTTTTAAATAGGAATGTGATGTTAGAGTACCAAAGTGTAAGTTTATTTCTTATTTTAAAGCAAGGAAGATGATGTCAAAAGAGTGTATATGTCATCTTGTTGGAGTGAGGAATGCGGAGGCAAAATCACCAACTCCTCAATCTGTTCCAATAGTAAATGAGTTTATTAATGTATTTCCCGAGGAGCTTCCAGGTTTACCTCTAGAATGAGAAATAGATTTTGTGTATTGATTTAATTCCAAGCACTTAACCTATCTTTATCTCTCCAGATAAAATGGTCCCAGTAGAATTACATCAATTAAAGAAGCAATTAAAAGACTTGCTAGAAAAGGGTTTTATAAATTCGAGTGTGTCCCCTTGGAGTGCACCAATATTATTTTTACATAAAAAGGATGAAACTTGAGAATGTGTATCGACTACCAACAATTGAATAGGGTGACAATTAAGAATAAATATCCCCTCCATAGGATTGATGATTTATTTGATCAATTACAAAGTGCAAAATATTTTTCAAAAATTTATTTGAGATCAGGTTATCACCAAGTGAGGGTGAAAGAGAAAGATATACCCAAGAAAGTTTCAGAATACTCTATGGTCACTTTGAATTTCTTGTTATGTCATTGGGCAAATAAATGCACCAATAATTTTTATTGATTTGATGAATAGAGTGTTCAAGCCATTCTTTTATGTGTTCGTGATAGTATTTATAAATCATATTTTGGTGTATTCACAATCAGAAGGGGACCATGCAAATTACTTATGACAAGTATTACAAGTTCTTCGTGATCGGCAGTTGTATGCCGACTTCTCCAAATGTGAATTTTGATTAAAATCAGTGGTATTCTTGGGTCATATCATATCTGACAAAGGAATAATAATTGATTCACAAAAGATAGAGTCAGTGAAAAATTGATCAAGAGCAATAACACCAACAGAAGTTTGGAGCTTTCTAGGTTGGTAGGTTATTACAGAAGGTTCATTGAAGGTTTTTCTTCTATTTCTATACCTCTAACTAAGTTGACACGCAAGATAGCCAAATGTCAGTGGAATGATGCATATGAAAGATGCTTCTAAGAGTTAAAAATTAGGCTAACTTCTACACTTGTACTAGTACTTTCAGAAGGCATCAAGGGATATGTGGTGTATTATGATGCTTCAGGAGTTGGCTTAGGATGTGTACTAACACAAAATGGTAGGGTAATCATTTATGCCTCGATATAACTGTGACCTCATGAGAAAAACTACCCAACACATGACCATGAACTAGCAGCAATACTGTATTTTGCTTTAAAGATATGTCACCATTATTTGTATAGTGTTCATATTGACATATATACTGACTATAAGAGTCTGCAATACATCTTTAAGCATAAAAACCTAAATTTAAGGCTGCAGAGATGACCAGAGGTCATAACAAATTATGATATTGATATATTGTACAATTTAGGGAAAACAAATATGGCAGCCGATACTCTGAGTCATAAGACAATCATGAGTACTAATGATCAGAAGGGATGGCTAGGGACCTATTTCAACTAGCTAGTTTAGGTGTTCGCCTTCTTGAAACTCCAAAGGAAGGGATTGTGGTGCATAATGCTATAAAATATTCATTGATGGGTGAGAAGAAAGAGAAGTAGTTCAAAGATCCTATCCTACGACAACTTAAGGAGAAGGTGAATCAAGGTAATATGATGGGATTTGAGCTTACACAAGATGGAGTACTTTATTGTCAAAATAGATTATATGTGTCTAATGCTAATGGAATAAGAAGGAGGATAATGGCAGAAGCATATCATTCAAGATATTCCATCCATCCAGGATCAACCAAGATGTATCATCACTTGAAGGGAATGTTTTGGTGGGGAGGCATGAAAAAGAACCTTGCAGAATTTGTGGCTTAAGGTTCGAATTGCTAACAACTGAAGGTAGAGCACTAAAAGCCAAGAGGTTATACGCAATGTATAGAACTTTCAGCTTAGAAGTGGGATATGATTAACATGAATTTTGCTACTGGGTTGCCTCACTCATTTAATAAGTTTGACTCCATATAGGTAATAGTCGATAGACTCACAAAATTAGCACATTTGTTGCGGTTAAGAATGATTATATGGTTGAGAAGTATTTGAAATTATATATTAAGGAGATAGTTAGGTTTATTTTATTTGATCATGGAGCTCAATTCACCACAAGGTTTTGAAAGTCATTCCAAAGGAGTTTGGGAACACAGGTAAATTTAAGTATATCCTTCCACCCCCATACGGATGGTGAGGCAGAACGCATGATCCAAACACTTGAAGATATGTTGCGAGCTTGTGCGTTGAAATTCAAGAGCAGTTGGGTAAATCATTTTGCGGCTTATTGAATTTTCCTATAATAACAACTACCACCCAAGCATCAAAATGGCACCTTACAAGGCTTTGTATAGTTAGAAGTATAGGTGATTGATTGGATTGTTTGAAGTGGGCGAAACCACCTTGCTTGGGCTGGATCTAGTTCAACAAGCTATGGAGAAGGTTAGGGTGATACAATAACGGCTGGAAACATCCCAAAGTTGTAACAAATCATATATGGATGCTAGGAGAAGAGATTTAGAATTCTCGATAAGAGATTGGTATTCTTGAAGGTTTCACCAATGAAAGGGGTAACGAGATTTGGTAAGAAGGAGAAACTAAGCCTACGTTACATAGAACCATATAAAATTATTAGAAGGTTTAGACAGGTTGCACATGAGTTGCAACTATCCTAAGAGCTTTCAATGGTTCATCCAGTGTTTCATGTGTCAATGCTTCGAAAATGCCTATATGGCCTATCTCATATCACTCATATTGAAGATGTGCAGGTACAGAAGATCTCAACTATGAAGAGATAATTATTGCTATTCTAGATCGTCAAGTTAAAAACTACAAAATAAAGAAATAGCTTCGGTAAAGAAACTTTGAAAGAACAAGCACGTAGAAGAAATAACATGGAAAACTAAAGACATGGTAAAATCTAAGTACCCTTATCTATTTCAGTCTAGAGAAGAAGTCCAAGATGTAGAATTGGGGCATTATTAGGTACGCATGTTTGGATACCTATTATGTTATCAACAATTCTTTTAATCTAAGGTTTGAACTTGTTTAAGCTATGAAATTATCCTAGCATTCAGGGATGAATGTTCTTATGGGGTGGGGGGAAGGGATGATGTAACACTCCGTATTATGCATATGCTAGCTTTATTCACATGACTCTTTACATATCCTTATTGTATAGATGACAAACCATGTTCCATATTTGAATAGTGGTAATTTGAACTTGATAAAAGGTCTTGTGACACCTTGACGTGTTCCAAGTCAAACTCAATGGAAGTAATTAACCTCGAGATAATAAGGTTTTATTTGAGTTTAAAGATTAAAGTAAAGTATTTAGTTATACCAAGAGGGAGGGAGATTTAAGAAAATAAAATAAGATATGTGGGCTACTTACTCGACTTAATTAAGCTACTAGGCTCATCACTTACTTGAGCTATATGAATCTAGTTAAAGTGTCCAAAACTAATGATCAGATCTAAGCTTATGTTAATAGACTCATTTAAGACCCAAACTAAGTAGAAGAAAGGAAAATGGAAAAAGAAAGCCCATCCTCCAAATCTTCCAAGGTCTAAGTAGTTAGTCCAACAAAAGATCAAGCGAGTAGGTGCGTCACCCACTTTGATCTTCTAAGCATCTTGACATAAATAAATGGCTGCATCACCTACTTGTCCATTTAGTGGCTGAGAATGAAGCAAAAATAGAAGGTTTTAGGAGATTATTTTAAGTGCCAAAAAGAGCTCATAAAAGACAAATATAGCTGGATATTTTATTCATTTTAACACACCAAAAATCAGACTAAACTCCAGCTTTCTCTTCTCTCTCAAAGGTTAAGGATCCTTTGAAATCCTTTAGAGTTTTTAAGGATACTCTCCTTGTTGCAGGCTAAGATAAGTGAAAATACTTATAGATTTAGCTTAATTTTATCATGAAATACAAGAAAAACATGTTACTTATTCTTAAATAAAAGTATAGGAAAGAATATTTTTCCACAGTTCTGCTCATTTCTCTTGATTGTTAAGAGACTTTTGGCTTTATATTTAATTTACAGTGTGAAGAGAAGTTGAAGTTCTTGAAGAAGTTGAGTTAAAAAGAACAGGTTATAAGAAATGAAGTATGTTATTGTCACATCATTATTCTACTTCGACATAAGGTTAAGTACGACATTTTAAGCATAAGTTTGATAAAAACTTATGGAAGGATGATTGGGAACTATGGTCTCACATCCTCCATATACATTGGATTGTTTTGGGACTGTTTTGGTGTATAAATGTGTCGTAAATATTTTGGTCAATGTTACAAAAGGGTGTAGATTATTAGTGTTGAAATATAGGTAAAAAGGTATAATGTTGCACTATTTAATTATATGTTATGTGGAGCTGTTATGTGTTGTACTTTGTGAACTATTGTAAGCATATTATGGAATTACAAAGAAGCAGAGGTACACTATGTATACAAAATGTATATTATACAAATGCAATTAGAGGTTCAAAATAAGTTTAAAAGGACACCCTTAGATTGGTAATTATCAACTTGCTGCCTAGTGTTATTTTGGATAAGAGTGGACTGTAAACACGTGTTTATTAGCTACTAATATTTGTTTTATCACCCACTCTGTTGTAGTTAAACATTTGGGAAGAAAAGAGGTTACTTCGAGGTAATAATAAGATTGCACAACAAGTTAGGTAAGACATTTGATTTTCTATTATTTGACATGAAATCTAGATTTTTTTTGGCACATAGAGGCACTTATAAACTTCAGCATAACTAATAACCATGTCTCCATTCTTTAACATGTACATATGTTCCAATATATAATTATTGTCATTTGTCAAATCTACATATATACTTTAGATGCCAAGATATATGAGTTCTCTTGTAATTAACTAAATAAAGTCAATGTGTTATTTCATCCCCTACGTACCTCATTAATTGTGCACCCTACTCTTTTTTATTGTGATATTGTATTACATAATTATTTACATGTCACTTGTTATATATATAGTCTTGCAGCCTAACATGTTATAACCACCAAAAGAATCATCTAAAATATAAATGAAAATAAAGTGAATCTACTTGTTGATGAGTAGTATTCCAAGGGTGGAAGAATCACCTAGTTTGAGTCAATCCCAGTAATACAGGGGGTATTCCAGGGGTGAAAGAAAAGCTTATCATAAGTTGATCCCGATATAGATTTACCATTGATCAGTTGGTCATTTGTATTATATACTTTGTGCACAAATTGTAAAGTAAAGAAAGGTAAAATAACGAAAAGGACTTAAAGTATACAATTCCTCCAAGATGACTAAAGGTTGTCTCTTATTCTCACACCGATGCATGATTTCAATTGAGTTCTATTTCACATATAGTACTTTTTGCGTTACATATTCAATACATTATCTCGTACTGACGTCTCTCCCGTGGGACCTGCATTTCATGTACAAGAGCTAGTAGACCCCCCCGGTAAGAGTATAAGATATTCATCTTCTATTAATAAGCTCTAGGTTGCTTCTGGGTTTTTTTGTGTCTCAAGCATATATTTTTGTATTTTATAGTAGCTAACTATGAGACGAGGCCTGTACGACCCTTATCAGATAGTATTTTTCATCTAGAGACTTTGTAGACTATGTAAAATAAACTGTAGTCATATGTCATAGTTTAAACGTGGCTCCAACAGCCTCATAAGTATTTTCTTTTGGCTTGTATTACTATCCACTTTCTTGGAATCATGTGTAGTACGGAAGTACCTCCTAATGTTTGTAGATAGCGTATGCCAAGCCTTGTCGGTAACGAGTGTCAGTCTGCCTTAATGGAATTCTGGGCGTGACATGTTCGTTTTAGGTATTTTGTTGCGCTTTTCGAGAGTTAATTTAACTAATATTTAAAGTTAAATAAAATTATTATTTTAATATTTTAAAATAAAACTTTGATATTGAAAAACTACAAAAAGTAATATACATATATATGAGATGAACAATATATCTTAAAAAATATTAGTCAAAATTCATATTATTCAACGCTCAAAAAGAAATTATGACAACTAAAATAATGAAATGAAGAGATTACTCCCTCTATCCCCTATTAGTTGGTCAGTATATTAAAAATAGTCATTTCATATTAGCTGATCATCATCTTACTAAATCAAAAAAACATTAGTTGATTTTTTTCTCTTATTAAATCTTTTTAAAAGTATTCATACTATTTTTGTAAAGTTCCAAAAAAGTTCTAAAAAGATGAAATAATAAAATTATTATTTTATTTATTATTTCTAATACAACAACAACAACATACCCCAGTACCTCAAAAGGCTCCCGCTCATTGCGGGGTGAGGGGGGGTCGAATGTACACAGCCTAACCCCTATGTTTAAAAACATA
>JAOTQJ010065926.1:0-13478 GCA_025642045.1 Solanum sejunctum | reverse complement strand
TTGACCTGCCTCTTTCTTTGCCTTCAAAACATAGCGAGGTACAAAAGTTGGCTTCTTCTTCGAGGACACAATCTTCTATTTATCTGGATAGGATTCCAACTCCATAATACTGGCCTTGACCTTTCCAACCACCATGTCAGTTCTTTTGCTTGTGAGTGCATTGGACTTGGTCGATTTGAAATTGTCGACTTTTGCTTCTTTCACAATATAATTCTTCAGACAGAATGTTGCATCAAGAATATATGACTCAGCTTCGGTGATAGGATTATCATCAACAACTATTTTTCTTTCAGTTCCATCTTGGAGATACTTCAAACATTGGTAGTAAAAGGATAAGACAATTTTGTTCTCATGTACCCAAGGCCTACCAATATATATAAAGTCTTTGCATCAATTACATGCATCCAAGCACTAGATCGCAAATCACAAATATGGATTTCTAACTTGATAGAGCCTATAGACCTCTTCCCCCTAGTTGAATCCTTGTATTAACAGATGACTTTCACTAAGTTCCTCAGTCGTGATGCCTAGTTTTTTCAATGTATGGATGGGCAGAATGTTAACTCCAGATCCTTCATCAATCAAGATTCTATTTATCCTCTTCTCTAGCACATGATCCATCATGTACAAAGGATGATTATGAAGCTTTTTACTGAGTAAGAAATCATCCTATGTAAATGTGATTTTTATATCACATGCATGTGTTTCTTGAGAAGAGGGTTCTCCAGGCTTATCAGAAGATAAAGAGACACTTTGGATAAGGTTTTGTCCATTGATTCTTTGTTATCAATGGGAGACATCTTTGATGAACTTTCACCTACTGTCTCTCTTTTATTAGTGTTAAAACATAATGCCTTGTTACTGTCTTGGATAGTTTTGGTATAAAACCAACTTGGCAAGAACTCTCCAAAAGTCACAGGACGTCATGCCTTTTGGTAGTGATGCAATTCCACCTTTTCTTTCTTTGGATTTTTGACTAGCTTTTGCTTCCTTGCTCTTCTCACCATCCTTCCTCTAGTTAATTTCTTAGATAATTCTTTATGTGAACTTGTCTTCGTACGTCTTTTCCTAGACATAAGAATCCAATATTCATCATCATCTCTATCAATTTGGATTTTATGTGGTCTAATGACATCTCCTTTTGAGAAGTATATAACAAGATTGGGTCAAGTAAGCCAAAAGCGATAGAGAATTCGCTAGAACTCTCTTTCTCATCGTCAAGGATAATCTTCTCCTCCCTGGCCATTTGCATGACTTTGTCCTTGAAGACGAAACACTTTTCAAGAAGATAACCCAATAGTTTATGATATTTATAATAGTTTGGATCATCGGTCTTTCCAGCTTCATTGGGTCATTTCATTTTCGGTAACTCGATGATCTTCAATTCAATTAATTCATCAAATATTTGAGAAACATCAGAATCCAAAAAGGGGTATTCTTTTTCTTGCATCTCCTTTAAAGTCAACTTTCGATTTAGACGCCCTTGAAACGTTATCTTCACACTCTATTTCCTTCTTTCCTTTGTAGTGAACTTCATAGGTGATGCATTGACATTCATGGATTTCTTATTATCATTCTTGAGCATAAATTTGCTCCATTTCCTTTGTTAAGATCATGGGATATGCATCATATCTTTCCCTATAGGCACTTTCTTTTTCCGAACTAGTTAAAAAAGAAGTCACTTGCTTAACGGCTGACAAAAGGGCTTACCCTACGACTGCTAACTCTTACTTGCTTGAAGGAGATTTAAAAGGCTTCCTTGTTTGGGGAAAGAGTCCTATTATCGAGGACTACTAATACAACCCAAAAACCTTCCTGTGTTTGTTTTGCCTGCTGCCCCCTCCCAATAATATGTCTTTCTCCAGCACGTCTGCCTGCCTGACTATGAGAAACTTCCTCAATTCAATGAAAGAAATTCACAATTCTAAAGAGTCTCATAATCAAACAAATATCATGATGGACTTAAGACAAAAACATACAATCGCAGTCATGAAGAGTTTCCTTTCATCATATTTATGCTTTTCTGTTAGCAAAAGCCGCCAGACTCCACTACAGTTGAAGAATGGGTGTGTTCACCCACGTGTCTCCTAAGCCGGTTCGATTGACCCTTTACCAAACCAATCATACCTAAAAGGGAAGTTCCTAACTAAGAAACCTAAGCATTGGTTACCTTCACTTCACCGGGATTGGCTCCTCTACTCCTTCTCTCTGATTGATCATCCACTTTGGGGGAACGAATCTGCCTCATAGGATAGCGCCTATCTTCCAACCTACCTCAGACTCTTTCTTTCAAGAATCCTCTTCTTTCTTTCCTTTCTATCCCTTTCCTTTCTCAGGGAATGAGCATGCCTTCAACGATGACATGCTTAACTACATGTCATGAGTGCGAGTAGCTAAATCTTCAAAGGACTTTGGTTGGATTCCATGTAAGTTGTAGAGAAGCCCCCAGTACATCCCTTGGATACACATTTCATTGCAAAAGCTTAACTAAGTCTATTTTTGCAATAGGGACTCGCATTCCTCCATCATTTTATAAAGTCGATGACTGGTTCATCTTTCCTTTGATGAGTATTTATGAGTTCCACTATGCTCACCATAGGCCTTGTGCTATAGAAGCAGTTGAGAAACTTATACTCTAGTTGCTCCCAACTGTCAATGGAATGAGGTTCAAGATTTATGGACCAGTCAAAGGTATTTCTCTTCAAGGAGAGGATAAATTGTTTGACGAGGTAGTATCCATAGATCCTAGCATTATTACATGTCTCCACAAATTGTCTGACTATTACTTTGGATTTCCTTTGCCTTCAAACTGCTAAAATTTGGGGGGTTGATAACTGGCAGGCATTTTAAGGCTATCAATCCTTGTAGTATACAACTTTGCATACATATGAGAAGACTTGGCAAAGACTTCATACTTGTCTTTGATGGTCCCTTCAATAAACTCCTTCAATTGATCAAGTGGGATCATTCCTTCGGCAGAACTGGTAGCTCCTTGAGAATCGGCGCTTTCCTTGCATGATTTTCACTCTTGAATCTCAATACCCTTTCTAGGTGCATGGATAGATTCCCCATCTAATAAGCCATCTACTCTATCCATCAACTTATTGATGCGAGACTCTTGGTGTTGCATATGCCTAGTCAATCTTTCAATCATCTTCATTAGATCTGCAAGTTATTTCTCCATAGATAAAACATTACTTGTCATTACTTGGATGACTATTAGAGGCATTGAATAGTAACATAGATTATCGTGGAACTTGATCTTCAAAGGTCTCATATTATGCATCGCATGTGGAGAAGATTCATTGGATGAGTCCTAGTCTTTCTTTGTAGTAGTATTACTGGAACCAGAGACCTCAAGTAGAGCTTAAGTTTGCTTAATATTCTTATTGACACAACTTCCTTCATCTGAAGCAATTGTAGAGGACCTTGCTACCCTTGGAGTTGAAGATCTAAAATCAGGAGTTGGTGTGGATGACACTTGCTGTGTTTGTTGTCCAAGCATAATGGATTTGCTACTTGTAATCACTCTAACACCTCCAAAAGTAATACCCATGATTCCCTCTACTTCAATGGAGAACTTGAAATCAGTAGCCTTGGAAGTTGATTGGGAGTTGATCTTCTTGGAAACCATTTGAATATTCTTTGATTCTTGAAAAGTTGAGATGAGAGGTAGAGATTATCCCACTGGGCTTGTTGGTTTGTGTACAAAATATTTTTTAAGTAATAGAAAATAAATTACAATAATAAATAAAATATGAAGAGATAGATTTTAATGATAAGCATGTGAGTACAAATCTGTTACTCCCTTAATACTTCTCCGTAAGATTTCTCCATAATCGAGGGACATTAGTGGCATATTTTTCGAACATAGGACAACTTTGACTATTTTGATCTCCCTATGGTTATTTGATATATCATTTTCAAGAGAATATATGATAGGTGTTAATTAGGGTTTAGGGTTGAGAAGCCTCAAAGAAACACTAACTAAAATAAAACTCATCTTATAGAGTCCTACAAAATTTCAGTGTCTACAAATGCCCCCTGCTTCAGGGCTTGGTGGAGTGTAAACTTGATGAAACTCAAAGACAGGACTTGAAGTGCTCATTTTTTCCACCGTTGCTAGCTTCAAATTTGCAAATCTTAATTATCAGAGAAGGGATAAAGGCAAATTTGGTCCCACCAGACGTGCTAGTTGTTTACAATAAATTTTAATATGATAGAATATAAATTGAAATCACAAATAAAATATAAAGAAATAGAAACTTTATTGATAACAATGTGTGTAAAAATATGTTATTCTCTTGTTTCTTTTCTCATAAGATTTCTCCACGAATCGAGGGCCATTAGTGGTGTATTTCTCGAATAGGATGATTTTTACCTCCTTAAGTCATGATATTTTGATCTTTCTATGGAATATTGTGACATGTCTTTTCAAGGGAATATAATACCTTTTATAAAGGCATGAATTAGGGTTTAGGATTAAGAAGCCTTCAAAAAACCCTGGCTGAAATAAGACTCTTCTTGTAGAGTCCTACAAAATTTCGATGTCTATAAATGCCCCCTGCTTCAAGGCTTGTCGGAGCGTACACTTGATGAAACTCAAAGACAACACTTGAAGTACTCATTTTTCCACCATTGCTTGCTTCAGACTTTTGGATTTGATTTATGAGAAAAGAGATAAAAGGCATATTTGGTTCCATTGGGCATACCAGAATTTGTATGACAATAGAATTCGCTTCGAGAAAATAATATTCAAGGAACAAAAAATATTGCTACAATCGTAGTATTTTATTTCAAGGAATGAGTTCTACAATCTTTATAAATCCTCTGATTTACTTTTTCAAATATAAATTTAAGGGCTCTTTAGCTTGTTCTTCAATATTGAGAAACTTGATAGATTTGATCTTGACTTGCACTTGAATCCAAGGACTTTTGGGCTTTAATCTTGAATTCGGTGGTCCTGATCTTGATATATGAAATTGATGAATTTGAACTTGAACTTGATATGCTCTTGTTCTTGACCTTAATCTTGACTTGTACTTGAATCCAAAGGCTTTTGGGTTTATTCTTAAATCCGGTGGTCTTGATCTTGAGGCATTCTTGAACTTGAATGCTTGATTTCTTGAGTTCTTCTTGTTGCTTGTAGAGAAATTTCCACGTTTGATCCATGAGCTATCTCTGGTTTCTTATTAGAATTCTTGATGTGAATTCTAAATTATGAAGATCCGTTTATATAGTTGTAGAATAGAGGAGTCATGATGGAACCAAACCTTATTCCGATTAATCATATTTAAGGCGACATGGCGCAGAAAAAGGATAAGAATAGGATTCCTTGAGTTTTAATGGAATCAGGCTTTTTTCTAGCCAATTAGATTTAAGGTGACATGGCACAGGAAAGGTGATAAGAATAAAACTCCTTTTAAGTGACATGGTAATATTTAATCGGTTGAGACACATCACTTGCACATGTGGCGCATATTTATTGGCCTTTGATTTAGACAGGAATGCCACATCATTTTGACACATGGGCCAATCCTATTGTTTTCTTTATTTGACTTGGCATGCTATCATACTCTATAAGTGGTGTCAAGTGGGCCTCTAGGGTGAGGGAGTATTGGGCCTAGCAAAGTGGGTTATTTTTTTCTAGCTCAAATAAATGAATTTGGACTTTTAAATAAATCTATATTTTATTAGATTTAATTAATTAACCTAATTATATTAATCCATAATATTTAATTTTTTGAACTAATATAGTTTTAATTCAATATAATTTGAATCAAATTATAAAATTTATATAAATTTTATATGGTTACATCTAGCACTGCCTATGTGGAAGAAAGGAAGAGAGAATTGGCTAAGGAAGTTCATAGATTGGCTCGACTAGGACTGCAACTTGAAGAGAACAATGAAGGCAGGGTCAATGTTCAAAATGGTTTTGCTTCGTCCTTAGTGTCAGAAGTGAAGGAAAAGCAAGACCACAACCCTATCTTGTTCCAATTGAAAGAAGCGGTTCACAAGCAGAAGGTGATGGTTTTCTCCGAAAGGGGAGATGGGGTGTTGAGATACCAAGGTAGATTGTGTATTTATGATGTTGACAGTGTTCGAGAGAAGATCTTGGCCAAAGATCATAACTCCAAATATTCCATCCATCCTAGTTCCACCAAGATGTACCACAACTTGAGAGAAATCTATTGGTAAAATGGAATAAAGAAGGACATTGCAGAATTCATCACTAAGTTTCTCAATTATCAACAGCTTAAGTTTGAACATCAGACACTATGTGGATTGGCTCAGAATTTTGAAATTCCGGAGTGGAAGTGGAAGATGATCAACATGGATTTCATTATCAGCTTACCAAATCAGCCCACATCTTAGGAGTTAAGACAACTAATACAACTGAGGAGTATGCTCGACTATATATTCATGAGATTGTAAGGTTGCATGGAGTTCCCTCGTCTATCATCTCAGACAGAAGAGCTTAATTCACCTCACAAGTTTGGAGATCTTTTCAGAAGGGATTAGGTACGAGAGTGAACCTGAGTACAACCTTCCACCCCCAGACAGATGGGCAGGCAGAGCGCACCATCCAGACTTTGGAGGATATGTTGAGAGCTTGTGTCATCAACTTCAAGTGGAATTGGGATGATCATCTTCCTTTGATTGAATTTGCGTACAACAATATCTACCATGCCAGCATTCAGATAGCCCTTTATGAAGCATTGTACAGGAGGAGATATAGATCACTAATTGGCTAGTTTGAGGTTAGTAAAGCTGAGTTAATTGGGCCTGATCTTGTCAACTAGTCCATTGATAAGGTGAAATTTATCAGGGAGAGGTTGAAGACAGCACAAAGTCATCAAAAGTCTTATACGGATGTGAGGAGAAGGGACTTGGAGTGTGAGGTGGATGATTGGGTGTACTTGAAGGTGTCACCCATGAAGGGTGTCATGAGGTTTAACAATAAGGGAAAGTTGAGTCCACGCCATATCAAACCCTGCAGATTGTGAGGAGGATTGAGAAGGTTGCTTATGAGCTAGGTTTGCCTTCCGAGCTAGATGGAGTTCATCCGGTATTTCATATTTCAATGCTGAAGAAGTGTTTGGGAGATCCTGCCTTAGCTATTCCTATTGAGAGTACGGGAGTAAAAGATTATTTGTTCTGTGAGGAAATTCCAATCTAAATCCTTGATCCATAGTTTCATAAGCTGAGGAATAAAGAGATAGCCTCCGTCAAAGTTCTATGGAGGAATCAATTCATTGAGAAAGCTATGTAAAAAGTTGAGGAAGCAATGAAAGTCAAATACCTGCACCTATTCATGCCGAATGACTATGATGTTGAAGGTAATGTCCATATCCATAATGCTATCGAAGTTCCTTTCTTGAGTGGAGGTACTAATTCCAAGCTTGAGTCTAAGATAGAGATGTAGAAGGTGATGGATAGTTGAAAGTTCGAGAGTTCCCGAGTGAGGAGCAAGATGTTTTTGAGTCTGCTCGTGCTTTCATTCTCCCTTCACTATTCATCGAGGACGAATGATCCCAAGGAGGAGTTGATATAACACCCCATAAAATTACTGAAATGTCCCTAAAACATAATCATGAGCATAATGTGTCTTCCAAAGCTCCGATTAGAAATCCAACACCAAATTTTCGATCAACGTAGAAAATCAAGTGTGAAAATGGTCTCGACCTGAATTTAGAACAATAGGGTCGAAAAATATTTTTCATAAAATGACGTAAAAATAGTGTTGATTCGCGCCCCTGGCTCGACATAGAGGGGGCGTAGACTAACACTTTATATTTTTAAAATTTTTTCAATGGGAATTTGAAAGTTCCAAAAATTCTCGAAATGAACTGGTTCGTGCCTCTGGAGCAAGGCGGACCAGTGTATGAATTTTGAAATTTTTTTCTTTTAACTCGGGAAGGGCCTTTTTGTCATTCCTCACCCTATTCTATGTCCTAAAATGTATTTTTAAAGCCGTTTATTATCGACTGATGGTTTCTAAATCCACTTTTCTTAAGTTTCTATGCAAGAATACTTTGAGAGGGGATACGGGAAAGCTCTGAGGATTGAGAGTTTGAGTCCAAGATATTGAAGAAGAGTTGGTAATTCATCATCCCAGGTATGTAAAGGCTACCCAAAACATGGGATTGTTCTCTCATTTGCCCCATTTGAATGTGGTTGGTTGATAGATAAAGTTGATGAGTCTTGTTTGACAAATTATTGCATGATATCTTGAAAACAATTGTTAAGCTACATATATTTTCTTAAATTGATGATCATCACAATTTTATTACTTGCTTAATTGACTGTTTGAACTACTGTATAAACTATATATGTGCAATTATTACAGAATTCATGAATGAAGCTAGGGACTGATGTTTAGAGCCTTGAGAATGCAATTGTGCTTGATTGTTATGGTACGGGTCTTGATTTGAGTGAGTACTGATGATGGTGTTGCTGGAATTGATGGAGGGTAAGGCCCTTAGATTCTTTAAGAGGTTACAATTGAGTTTCAAAAAAAGTTCATAATCTTCCTAAATTGAGAGATGATGAGATGAGATAATGCCCTCGTCCAAGAGAGACTAAACGATGAGAAACCTTGATGTTGATGTTTATGATCATGTTCAGTCCTGGGAAGAGTATTGAACACCAAAAATGAGTAAGGGTGAGTCCCACTCAAACTCATTAACTATGTGACCAACGTAGAGAAGGATTGGACCGTGATAAATGGATGTTTCCTAAGTCCCAAAAGAGGACTTGATGTTATTATAAAACCCCTGATGTACGCCCTTTCACCCCGACAAGGTACTCGGCAGATGCCGCAATGACATTGTCTAGTTGTACCATTATCGGCTCATAGGTGATGAGTGTAGGTCCGAGAAACTCCTAGATAGGTCCCCTGATGATAGTACTCTGATCTTGATGTGATAGCATGAGTCTTGATTGATGGTGATATGATGGTGTCCTATTCCTTATCTTTAGTAAAGGCTGAGTAACCAATGAGTTGATGTAATATTATATTGTATTGCATATATTGTTTATATTAGCCTATTTTACATAGAGTACGTTCCACGTACTAAAAGCCTTTTTGGCGCTGCATCATTTTATGATGCAGATTCAGTAGACAGAGGACTTCAGCAGGCGAATCATTGAAGTTTAGAGTTCTTTGACTCCAGATAATGGTGAGTCCTCCCCTGCATTCGGAGGATGTTTCTTGCTTTATTTCTTCATTTAATTGTGGTAGTCATGACCTGTCATGGTAGCTTCTTAGACAACAATATAGAGGCTTCATAAACATAGATGGATGACGGTTGAGGTTGGGGCTATTTTTCCCCTATTATTCTACTTTTAAAACTAAGTTTGTTTTCCCTAATCTTGTTTCACGTGATGGATATTAATGATGAGTCTGATAGCCTATTGACAGTTTAGATTATTCTTCAATATCTTCTGCTAATCAGCTGATTGAACAAATGCGATGAGACTAGGTGGTTCTCTTGGGGGCTAGCAATAGTCTCTGAGTGCCAGTTACGCCTAAGGTACATTCCCGGAGCGTGACATTCTGAGCCCCTCGATAAAATTTGGTTAACAATAACCTTGGGAGTGGGATCCACATTCAATTGTAACGACTTCCATTGAAAATTTCAACTGCGTCATTGTGTCTAGAATTTCAAATTTGATAGTGCAGCATACCTGATTTATTTTTATTAGATTCAAAATGAATTTCGATGGTTTGTTCGGAGACTTTAAAAAATAGAAAAAGCTGAATCTGGTGCAGCCCTTTTAGGGACCAGATTTCAGGCTTTTAAGGACCATATTCAAACTTTTAAAAAGCCCCATTTCAGCTTCTTTCCTCAACTTCCAAAGGTGATGACTTGAGCTAGGGTACTCCGAATTAGATGTTTCAAAGGTTAATCTTGAAGGGATTTTCGTGAAGAATGCATTGGTGAGCTCGCAATTTGAATTGGAACCTTCGTTTGAGATAAATTATGAATTAGTTGCTGTCATGCACTATTTTTTGGTTGGATATAGAGGAACTTTGAGAAGTGATTTCTGGAGCCAAGTCCATTTTTGGAGATTTTTGTAATGACCGATTAGGTTATTTTGAGAATTACTCCTCTAAAATTTTAAATGGGTATTGTGAACTATTTGATAACTATGGTTATTTAATTACAGATAAAGTTAGATAATTGATTTAATCGATGGACTAAATGTTAATTTATTCAACATCCTATATCACTTTGTCCATGTATTTTAGAATAAATTAGTGACTTTTAGAACTTAATTAATTGAAAAAAAAAAAGGGTTTGAACGAGGAAGTTACCTGCGTTGTCGCACCACCGCACTTCACTTTTGGGTAAGCGTTTCAAACTGCTACTCTTGTAGTTGAATTTTTTTTAATCTATTTGTGAGTTCAATTATAGGTTAATAATCTCTTCAATGATTAAGTAATGATTAATACGAAATAATTTATAAAAGTTAAGGTGCATGGATTTGGGTATTCCTACTTCCCATTTACTCCTTTCTGTTTTGGCATGTTGATGTGCTTTAGTTACTTGCTTATTGTTGTATATAGTTTAAGGAGAAATGATTGTAATTACTAAATTTTCTCCATAATCTTTTTGAGTCACACTACTCGAAGCAGAGTAAAAATGTGAACACAGAGACATATAGTCAAGAAAATTGATAAATTGATTTATAGATGTCGAATATCTAGTTTACAAAGGAGTGGAATATCAACATAAGCAACATGAAAATAATTCAACTATGATCTCAATGTCTTTTATAGAAGGTCTTACTAGCTATATCATATTTAACATATTAGGAATTTTCAGATTTCGTGTCAAAAAGAGGGACAGAGCTTAGCCTTAATATACCTCTCCTACGAATGTTCAAATGCCCATAGTTTCTTCACAAAAATTATCCTTACGTCCTAAGCTTCGCAACAATATATATACACACCTATAAATAGTTCATAATTGAGTTCAATTGGCAGATTTTCTATATGATTCTAACTTGATAAAACATTTGTCGAACTTTGCAAAAACAACCATAAAAGAGTTCCAAGATGATTATCTTGGCAAACCATCCTGCATATCTAGTCAAATATTATCTAAAATAAAATGAATAATTATTTTTATTCCTTCAGCTCTATCCATTTTTACCTTGTTGATATCCAATCTTGTCTTCCACAATATTAATTAATTATAGGGCTACTTCGATTTTAAATAATTTAAAATAATTAGCTATTATAAAATTTAAAATATTTTAAAGTTATTTTTTAGATGATTTTATAATTTTATAATTTTTTTAAATAGCAACTTTAAAATAATTAGCTTTTATATCATTTTATAAATTTAATTACAACTTTTTATGATTATTGAAAAATTGTCTCAAAAGACTTTATTTTTAATTAAAGATGTTCTTGGTCAGTTTAACTTAATTATCAATTATTTTTTGAGCTAATAATTTATAATTAAATTAACTATTCTATTTTATTAAAAAGTTAAAAAGTTCATTAATTAGCTACTCATATTAATTTGTCTTATTTAGGAGCCGTTAAGGTATTAGGGGAACCAATTCATGTATTATCTATAATATTATTTAATGTTACTTTTCGTAAGAATTTTAGACCTACGTATAACTAATCAATGTATTAGTTAATACAAAAGTTTAGCCCAAAATAGTCTCTTATCTTTAGGTTAAGACTCAAAATCATCCTTGTATTTTTTCATAGAGCACTAATAGTCCTTTATATTTATAATATATTGGTGCATTTTTTATCCTCCCCCAAATTTTATCAATTTTTTAGTATTAATTTTGTCCATAATTTTATGTATAAAATGTTCAATCATCTTTTTATAATTTTATGTATAAAATATTCAGTCGTCTTTTTATAATATAGTAAAAATAATAATTCCATGTGAAAGAAGGTGAGAAAAAGAATATCTTATTCTGTTTAGTATAATTGCAGCTAAATTAAGAACACACTGACATATTATATTGTAAGAAACAAAAATTTTGTACTATTTCTTGTGAAATCGAACTGATAAACTTCTCAATTTTAATTGCAATAATATTTCTACTAAACTAAACAAAATATTTTTCTTCTCACTTTTTCTCACAAGAGTTATTATTTCTTATAATATATATGTATATATATATAGATAGATATATATAGAGAGAGAGAGATTGAATAATTCATACATAAAATTGTGGATAAAATTAATGTTAAAAGAATACAAAAATTTTGGAAAAGGACTAAAAGTGTACCAACATTGCAAACATGAGGGACCATTAGTGTTCCATCTGAAAACTCAAGGATGACTTTGACTCTTAACCCAAAGATAAGGAACTAATTTGGTCTGTCTTTTCAAAATTCTTAGTTCAAATTGACTAATTCATACTTAGTGGTCGTTTGGTATGATGGATAAGAAATATTAATCTCAGGATAATTTTTTAGTGACCTTTAATTTTTTGTTTGGTTGCACAGATTGGGATAACTTATCCTAGGATTAACAGTTAGTCCTATGATAAGATATTACTTTCAGGAGGTGCAATAATAATCCCAAGATAACTTATCTTGGGATATATTAAGTGAAATAACAAAAATACCCTCGTTAAACTCACTTTTATACACTATTTTTATATTTATGTATATTAATATATTTTTTAAATAATATTTATAATAATATTCACAACCTTGATTAATCGTTGTTTTTATATATTTTTAATTAAAACTATATTTTATAAATACTACTTTTTTAACGAATATATTATAAGTTGAATTTATTTGTCTAATGCTTATTTATATTTTGATTTCTCTTAAAATGTTCACTCAACTATTAGATTCTATATTTTTATATAAATTATATAGTTTATTACTCACTTAAAATTTATATTTTATATATCAATTAAAATGTCAATGTCACACCCCACCCTAGGGTCATGACCAGTGTCCGATAGGGACACCTAAACACATGCTAACCTTAAATTCCCAATGAAATCGACCTGAAAACCTATCGAAATTTTGGCAGAGTTTCCTTTGTTTTATTAACTAACTACATCTGCAAAGAAAATCCAGCATCAACCCAGACGACAATGCAAATATATATCCATTTATACATATACATAAATGCGGGTCGACAAGGTCTCCGTTGCGGTCCTGCTGCCTAATAATCATGTCATACATAGAGTAATGCGGTCTCGCCGCCTGATAAGGTATCAAATACATATAATAGACCATGTGATCAAGTATATCTCACATACCCACTACCCACTAGTATCCCCAGACCTCTATACATAGATGCCAAATAGTACGTATATATATACATGACCCAAACATAAAAGATGTGAACATGAGAAGATACCAATAGCTGGCTCCTGAAACAAAAAGGGTATTGCAGCTGAAATGGGAGATCCTAGGCCAGAGGGTCTCGCACCTGTTCGTCGGTACCTGCGGGCATGAACGCAGCCCC
>JAOTQJ010065915.1:0-13478 GCA_025642045.1 Solanum sejunctum | reverse complement strand
CCCGTCACATATTATAGCCTTTCTGTATAGGGGTTTGTGGATACTAGTGGGTAGTGGGTATGTGAGATATACTTGCGGTCTAATACATGCATTTGATACTTGATCAGGCGGCGAGACCACATTATTCTATGTATGACATGATTATTAGGTAGCAGGACCGCAGCGGTGACCTTGTCGGCCCGTATTAGTTGTATGTATATGTGTATATATGCTTCTAGGAGCTGCTGCAGTTGAGGATAGGACATAAAAACAGAGGAAACTCTGCTGAAATTTTGGTAGAATTCTTAGACTCTAAGTTGTGGTTTTGCGATTTAATAATGGTTTAAGTGCCTAATCGGCACAAGTCATAACCCCGGGGTTGGGCTGTGACACATTGAGGTAGCAAGGGTGATATGTACTAATTTCTGAGATATTATATCACCTTTTTATAAAACCCCTCGCCTACACTAAGATAGCAAGGGCGGAATCGCACCACTTTTTTCACCCCTTGACTATGATGAGGTGGGAAGGTTGAGGTATTGTGACACCTCTTGATCACACTGCAATGACAAGGTTGGGAGATTTCAATATATGGTCTGATAAGACCCCCATGTGTTTTACCTTGTAGCCTTAGCTCGATAGATGTATACACTAGTCAGAGATCATTGTGATTCCACCTATGCTTTGCATTTATACATTACATTACATTATATTAGTTATTATTATTGTTATCTTACCTTATATATATATATATATGTATGTGTGTGTGTGTGTCTATATATATTACATACTTATTCAATTTCTCTTATCCAGTCGGTTGAACCCACTGGGCACATTTTAGTGTACTCATCTCTACTTTGTTCCTCCCTACAAATTGAGCATAGGGATCCCCATAGCGTAGTTGATTTTATTCTATCAGGGACCTTTTTCGTTACCAGATCTAGTAGTAAGGCTTAGACTTCGAGTCATCATTATTTCTTTGAGACTTCCTTTTGTTGACTTTTGTATTAGACTGTGTATTTGTTATTCAGACAATGTTGTATTTTCTATTGAGACAAATGTATTTAGTCATCCATACTGATTTAGATGTTTTTGTACTCATGACTCCTGATTTTGGGATTTTATATTAAATGTTGTTGTTGCTTTTTCTTTACTCTGTTCTCTTTAATTATGATCCTATTTTGGATTGTGACAAGTTTGGTATTTGAGTTACAGGTTTGTTGGGCTCATGAGTCAAGAGCGGGCATATCTGGTAGAGTCTCACAGATTAGTATGTCGACATCTATATCCATATTTGGGAGTCTATGAGGAACTTGATAGGGAAAGTTTTTGTGTCTTTCTTCTACTCATGTCCTTCTTCATATCATGTGTTTAAAAGTGTCTAATCTACTCCTTCTATATAAATGCCAATTTCTAGATCTCGATGATTAATGGGATAGCCTGATCTAACTGATATGGCTTCAACTCATGGCCGAGGCAAGGCTCATAATAGGGCTAGGGGATGAGGATATGATAGAGGGGAAGCTCTACCCAGAGGATAGAATAGGTTGGCTTCTCAAGAGTTTGAGTATGAGTCAGAGAGGCCTACATACTCTATTTCACCATTTTCAGCCCTTGATGCTATGCCCTCAGTTCAGGAGCTACTTTTACAAGTATTGGCTATATTAGAGAGAGCTCATTAGGCTCCAATTATCATTGATGCAATAGCTTATACAACACTAATTGGCCCTTCTATAGCTTTAGCTAAGTTAACCATGATTCATGTGGGTCCTTTCTCAGTCTCAATAGACCCTTCTATGACTTCTACGATTCCTCGTGAGACATCTTAACCCAGTTTTGGTTCACATCTTTAGGGATTGGCTATTGATTATGAAATTCCCCACACTTACCTAGGAATTCCCCCATAATTGTAATTTTCTTATATCTCAAATTGGAGATATTTAAACACCCCTTTACGTAGCTCGAAAAGACCTTATGATGCATTTTTTCAATATCTCAAAATTCATGCAGAATTGCGTAAATCTAACTTTATATTCTTGTTCAGAGGGCAAAATTGAGTGGGGGAATAAGTACCTACAAGGTATACTTTGTCAGTGCCAAGAAAAATAATTTTTGGTGAAACTTCACAAAAATAGTAGCTATCCGCGATTTAAGTTCAAAGATTTTCAAAAATTGTTCTTTTTACTCCACAACAATTGGATAATAGCCCTATACCTATATACACAAAAATTTCTCATTGTCTAGCCATTTTAAGCCCTAAAACCAACCCAAAAACCTCTCAAAATCCTCTCTAATTTTCATCGAATTCTCTATCCATTCTCAAGGTTTTAAAGAAGTCTTGTTCGAATTCAAGGAAACCAAGTCAAGCCCCAAGTCCTCCTCAAGGTTCAAGAGTTCCAAAATTCCCAAAATTCATCCGGATCTAAGAATTTCATTCAATGTTCAAGTCTCCATTTCAAATCTTCTTTAAGAAACTCTCTGATGTCGAAGTATATAAGTTTCTCTCATAGGTTACTTTCACCCATAATTCCCAAGCTTCCTTTTCTTCAGAATTTCATGATTTAAAGATAAT
Organism: Solanum sejunctum; assembly: GCA_025642045.1. Lineage (NCBI taxonomy): Eukaryota > Viridiplantae > Streptophyta > Magnoliopsida > Solanales > Solanaceae > Solanum > Solanum sejunctum. Next base: position 10,927 of record JAOTQJ010065915.1, on the reverse strand, counting down.
TTATTGACGAGTCTTATTTATTATGAAAATCACTGCACATCATATTGGGATTTAAAAAATTGTGACTATTTTACTATGTTTTGAGCTATGAATCTAAGATCTATTATGAGATTTGATGGAGCCTTTTGATGTATATTGCTTGAGGGTGTTACCAAGTATCTATTGATGGTTTTATATTAGATTTTCTAGCATGAGAATACTCTTGAATTGTATGATTTTACACTAGCATTACACACCCGTCAACTATTTGATAAAATGCCTTTTTAAGGATTCTTTAAGTTTAAATGATCTATTGGTTGAGTTATGATTCAAGTGACTCTATGATAATGACAAGCTCTCTAAAGATGTGTTTAAATCATGAAATGTTGATGATATTGTAGGGCTGAATTAAGTCCCTTTCTTAAGATTATGCCTTTTGTGAGCCTTTGATTTTGGTGTTAATGAAAACAATAATGTTGATGATGACCCATTCTTATGATTGAAGTTAGGCTCACCATTTGAGGTCAATGATGTTGAGAGCTACTCGTGCCATGTCTTTATGTATATTGCAAGTTATTAAAGTATGATTATCTTATTCATGGGATTAGACTTAATACCGAGTGGACTAGAGACGAGTCTGTAAGTCCTAGAACTACGTGCCACCATAGGTAAAGGGATTAGAGGTGAGTCTCCAAATCTCTAAGAGGCGAGTACCCTAAACATGAGCGCTTGAGGCGAGTACCCAAGTTTGGGCTTGAGGCGAGTACCCGCATCCAAGAACTAGAGGTGAGTACCCGATTCACACAACCCTTAGTGGATCAACTTAGGCATTAGAAGGTTTACCTTGGCAAGTAACTTCCTCATTTCTTCCAATGTGGGGTTGACATCGAGATTTCAAGATTTAGATCGCTTGGTCTTATTTTATGTCGGTTGAGGTTTCTTCCCACACTATGTATTATGAACTATACAAGTTGATTTGGATTGTAAGCATGGTTTTACTTCAAACTTCATTTATATATGTCATATTGTTAATATGTTATTCATTTCTTATGATTATTCATTTTACCTATGATGGTTATCTCTTGTTGCATTGCATCTCACATACTTAGTGCATTCAAATGTACTAATACATACTTTATGCCTACATGATGTCACCATGTTGGAACTGGTGCACTGCTTGATCATCTACCTCCTCTATATGGCTAGTATAATTGTCTCTGAAGCTTGTTGGTGAGTCCTCTATTTTGGGGACGTCTGTTATGATATCTTTCTATGTACTAAGATATCTTTCCTTTACTTATGTATTGACAATAAGGGTGAGCCTGATTGTTTGTCGTGACCTCCGCTCTTATCCATATATTAGAGGTATTGTTGGACATGTTATGTATCTATGCTATGAGCCTTGACTCTCTTGTTTCTTGATGTTATGATATGGAAGTTTACCCTTAGTCCCAATTTCCTTGTTTATACTTATCTCTCATTGTTATTTTAATTGCTTTCGCGACCAATGATGTGTAATTATATACTATATGGCTTATTTAGGGTTCCTTCGGGTTTCCCATTTGTCGGTCACGTCTAGGCCTTAGGCTTAGATCGTGACAAAGATAGTATCAGAGTACTAGGTTGTTAGATCCTCGGAGTCGAACACACTACGTTGATTAGAGTCTCATTCATGGTTGTGTTGTGCACCGCAATTATGAATAGGAGGCTATGAGACATTTTAGGAAATGTTTCCCTTCTTCATGTTCTAAGTCGTGCTATAGAGTTGAAGCATGTTCTTACCCCCTAATGATTGTTCTTTTCTATGCTAGATTATGCCTAATACAAGACAAAGAAGAGCCCGATCTCCCGAAGAACAACTGACTCATGGAGAATTCTGGGATGTACTTACTATGTTAGCTCTAGTTGTAGCTAATCAAGCTAACTAAGGGGCCCAAGCACCTCATGCTCCTACTCCGGCATCTCGAGTGAGGGACTTTATGAGGATGAATTCGCTGGAATTCTATGGATGTAAGGTATATGAGGACCCTCAAGAGTTCATTGATGAGGTCTATAAGGTATTGGCTATCATGGGAGTTAGATCGGAGGAAAAGGTGGAGTTGGCGGCTTACCAACTCAAGGGGTTAGCATAAATATGGTTTAATCAATTGAAGGAAGAGAAAAGGTGTTGACAATGTGGTTCTATGGGAGGAGTTCAAGGCGGCCTTTCTTAATTGGTTCTTCCCTCTTGATCTTAGGGAAGCTAAATTGGTGGAGTTCATTAACTTGAAACAAGGATCTTTGAGTGTGAGGGAGTATGCCTTCAAGTTCAATCAACTTTCAAAATATGCCCTCTAATTGGTGGCCGATCAAAGGTCTAGGTTGAGTAAATTCATGATGGGAGTATCCAACTTGGTGAGTGGGGAGTTCTGGTCCACTATGTTGATTGGTGATATGGATTTGTCCCGCCTCATGATTTATGCCGAACATCTTTATGGGGAGAAGCTTAGAAAGAGGAAAAGTAAGGAGTCCAAGAGGGATCGATTTGATGGTAGCTTCCGAGGTCAAGAGTATGGTGATGCTCTAAAAAATAGGGTTGCCAAGGGGTGGTCAACCTCAAATATCAAAGTGAAGTTATTGGTGGGCAAGCTCCTCTTACATGTATCAAGTGTGGATGGTACCTCTCGGGAGATTGCTTAGCCAGTTCAGGTGCATGTTTTGAATGTGGTAGAATGGATCATAAGATGAGTCCTTGTCCATCGGTACCCTAAAGATCATAAGGATGGTCATTGATGTTGTCAACCATACCCCTCTAGGGGTCACTAGACTTGGTTTGGTGCTTCATAGGTAAGTTGATGAGGCTGTACTTTCGTCAAGGCCTATTAGAAGAATCGTCAAGTCAATAGTGCCTCCCAAGGAGCTGGAGCAGGCATGGAAGAGAAATATCCATACCTATTTCATTCTATTCAAGCTTTTGATAACACATCAAGTCCTTTTATGATTCCAAGTCTTATTCTCTAGCCTCCATGTCACTTGCATGCACTCATGTTCATGTTGACAAGTTCAAGATGATTTTGACACTCGTGTTGAGATTTTGAAAATGGTGTTTTGAATGTGTTATTACATTCTTGTTGGGGATGATTTTTCATGATTACTCTTCTCATGTACATTTCTTCGACATTTGGGGACGAATATTCCCTAGGGGGAGATATTCAAATGCCCCAAACTTGCCTAGGAATGACCCCATAATTATAATTCCCTTATATCTCAAATCGGGGATATTTAAACATCCCTCTACGTAGCTCAGAAAGACCCTGTGATGTATTTTTTTAAATATCTCAAAATCCATGCAGAATTTCACACATCCAACTTCATATTTTTGTTCGGAGGGCACAATTATGTAGGAAAATGAGTACCTCCAAGGTATGCTTTGTCCATGCCAAGAAAAATAATTTTTGGTGAAACTTCGCAAAAATAGTTGTTGTCCGCGATGGGTCTGTGACGCGAACCTGACGCAGACTAGTTCAAAAATTTCCAAAAATTATTCATTTTACTCCAAGGCAATTGCGTAATGACCCTATACCTATATACATGAAAATCCCTCATTGTATAATTGTTTTGAGCCCTAAAAACTAACCAAAAACCTCTCAAAATCCTCTTTAATCTTCATCAAATTCTCCATCCATTCTCAAGATTTTCAAGAAGTCTTGTTAGAATTCAAGGAAACCAAGTCAAGACCCAAGTCCTCCTCAAGATTCAAGAGTCCCAAAACTCATCCAGATCTAAAGATTTCAGTCAAGCTTCAAGTCTCCATTTCAAATCTTCTTCAAGAAACTCCCCAAAGTAAAGGTATGTGGATTTCTTTCATGGGTTCATTTTACCCATGATGACCAGGCTTCCTTTTCTTAAAAATTGCATTATTTAATGGTGATTTACTCATGGGTCTTATTTATTATGAAAATGACTGCACACTATGTTGAGGTTTATGAAACTGTGACTGTTTTACTATGTTTTGAGCTATGAATCTAAGATCTATTGTGGGATTTGATAAAGGGTTTTGATGTATATTGCTTGAGGATGTTACCAAGTATTTGTTTATAGTTTTACATTAGATTTTCTAGCATGATAATACTCTTGAATGGCATGGTTTTACACTAGCATTGCACACCCTCCAAGTGTTTGATAAAATGCCTTTTTAAGGATTCTTTAAGTTTTGATGATCTATTGGTTGAGTTATGATTCAAGTGACTTTATGATGATTATGAGCTCTCTAAATATGCCTTTAAATCATGAAAATGTTGATGATGTTGTAGGACCGGATTAAGCTCCTTTCTTAAGATTATACCTCTTGTGAGCCTTTGATGTTGGTGTTAATGAAAGGGTAATGTTGATGATGACCCATTCTTACGATTGAAGCTAGACTTACCATTTGAGGTCAATGATGTTGAGAGCTACTCGTGCCATGTCTGTATGTTTATTGCAAGTTATTCAAGTATGATTATCTTATATATTCCGTGGGATTAGACTTAGCACCAAGTGGACTAGAGGTCAGTCCCCAAGTCCTAAAACTACGTGCCATCATAGGTGCTGGGATTAGAGGTGAGTCCCCAAATCTCTAAGAGGCGAGTACCCTAGATATAAAAGGTTGAGGCAAGTACTCGAGTCCAAAACCTAGAGGCAAGTACCCAATTCACACAAGGCTTAGTGAATCCACTTAGGCATTAGGAGGTTTACTTGGCAAGTAACTTTCCCTTTTGTCCCGATGTGGGGTTGACATCGAGATTCCAAGTTGAAGCTCACTTGGTATTATTTTATGTCTGTTGAGGTTTCTTTCCACACTATGTATTATGAATTATACAAGTTGATTTGGATTGTTTACTTCAAACATTATTCATACATGTCATATTATTAATATGTTATTTATTGCTTATGGTTATGCATTTTGCCTATGGTGATTATCTCTTGTTGCATTGCATCCCACAGACTTAGTACATTTAAATGTACTAATGCATACTCTATGCCTATATGATGTCACCATGTAAGAACTGGTGCACCACTTGATCATCCACCTCCTCCACGTGGCTAGTACAATTGTCTCTGAAGCTTGTTGGTGAGTCCTCCATTTTGGAGATATTGCTTAGGATCTCTTGCTATGTACTAAGATTATCTTTCCTTTATTTATGTATTGACGATGAGGGTGAGCCTAGTTGTTCGTCATGGCCCCTGCTCTTATCCATGTAGTAGAGGTGTTGTTGGACATATAATATATCTATGTTGTGAGCCTTGACTCTCTTGTTTCTTGATGTTATGATATGAAAGTTTACTCTTAGTCCTAGTTCCCTTGTTTATTCTTATCTCTCATTGTTATTTTAATTACTTTCGGTGACCAATAATGTGAAATGATATGCTATGAGGCTTGTTTGGGGTTCTTTCGGGTTCCCCATTCACTGGTCATATCTAGGCCCTAGGCTTGGGTTGTGACAACTTCATCTGTTGACCCACCTAGATTTTTGGTGCTATCATCTTTTGCTAATCCTGCAATGTCTACTATTTAGCAGAAGAGTTTTGAGTGGTTTGTATGATTGGCTCCCTTGAGATTTCATTGTATCCAAGGTGTAGAGCTTATGATTTCTTATTAGAGTAAGGACCGACTATGTAATTTTGCCATCCTTGAGTAGCATGGAGTTGCTTATACCTCTGACCAGCTTATTGGCTTAGCCCAAGAGAGGTGGAGGTCAGTTTTGGCTTGTCAACTTATTAGATCTCTAGTCATGATACAAGAATAATTTATAGAGGTATTCTTGGAGAGGTTTGTACCGTATAACCTCTAGGACTGCTGCTAGTATGATTTCAACAGACTTCAGTAGGGTTCTATGTTTTTTTTGGACTGTGGGGCTAGGTTTCATTCATTCTCTAGTTATGGCTTGTCTAGCATTCTTACGAAGTCTGAGAGGATTCAGTAATTTGCCAAAGGATTGATAACATATCTCTAGAAGGACACAAATTCTTTTGTATTGGCCGAAGGCACATTTTAGAGAGTGGTGGATCATACTTGAATGATAAAGTGCATTAGAAATGATAGACAGGGTGGTGGGAAGAGGTTTTATTAGCAGAACCAATTTAGCGGACCCTCACTATGAGACAGAGAGTTTTAAAGGTAGGACCATCAAGGCTGGGTAGTCCATGTAGCCATCCTCACAATTAATAGTGCTGATAAATCCAAGCCTACTAAGATAGGCTAAGATAAGTCTTCTAGTTCTCCTAGGAGTGATGGTATTTTGGGATAGTCGTCTTAGAGATAGAAGTTCAAAGCTTGTTATAGTTATGATGAGATTGGGCATGTGGCCAGGCATTATCCTTATTATGCACCTTTTGACTAGGTTTCAAGATCTCAACCAACCCATCTAGCCTTAACACCAGCAACCAGAGATACCTCTCAAGGTATGAGGGGTAGAACTAGGAGAGGTCATGGTATAATGAGAAGTAGAGGCCCTGAAGGCCCATAGGCTGGTGGTGGGCATAGAGTCTTCTATGCTGTCCTAGATAGAGCTAAGGTAGAGGCCCCTGATGTGGTTATCATTAGTATGGTTTGAGTGTGACACTGTTCTGCTTCAGTTTCATTTGATCTAAGTTCTACTTATTTGTAAGTGTTAGCTTACTTTACTTTGGATCTTGATTTCATGTGTGAGCCACTTACCAAGCCTATTTGTGTCTCTGTTTCGATAGGTGAATCATTTGTGGTAAATCGAGTTTATAAAGGTTGTGCCATGATTTTTATGATGAGATATACTATTGATGACTTGAGATTGCTTAATATGGTTAATTTTGATGTGATATTGGGCATTCATTAGTTATCCCCTCATCATTCTATTCTTGACTGCCATGTGAAGGCCGCGGCTTTATCTTGCCTGACTTGCTTTATTTAGTGTGAACTAGAACACCTAACTCTTATTCCAAGGAATTTATGTCTTATATGCATGCTTGTTGTTTGATAGATAAGGGATGTTTGTCATATTTGGCTCATGTTCGGGCCTGTTCTCAAGAGTTAGTGTAATTGGAGATCACTATGGTTGCTAGAGTGTTTATGAATATGTTCCCGACTGATTTGCTTGGTATCCCTTCGAATCATGATATTGACTTTGATATGGATGTAGAGATGCGCATTAACCCCATTTCTGTTGCCCCATGTTGAATGGCTCTAGCTGAGATGAAGGAGCAATTTGAGGATTTGTAAAAGAAAGGTTCATTCACTTGAGTGTATCTCCTTGGGTTACTCCTATCTTATTTGTGAAAAAGAAAGATGGCACTATATGTATGTGTATTAATTATCATCAGTTTAACAAAAAGACCATTAAGAAAAGTATCCTTTGCCTCAATTGATAATCTTTTTGACTAGTTGCAAGGTGCCTCTATATTTTCCAAGACCGATTTGAGGTCGACTATCATCAGTTGAGAGTTTGGTAGTCTAATATCTCGAAGACAACATTTAGGACCCATTATGATCATTATGAGATTGTTGTTATGTTATTCGGGCTGGTTAATACCCCAACTGCTTTTATGGAGTTGATGAACTGAGTATTCAAACCCTACTTAGACATATTTGTGATTGTGTTTGTAGATGATATCTTGGTTTTTTTCGAGAGTAAGCCTGACTATGTTAAGCACTTGAGGGATGTACTTCAGAGAATGAGGGAAGAGAAGTTGTATGCAATGTTCTTAAAGTTTGAGTTTTTGCTCGACTATGTGGCTTTTCTTGGGCATATGTTGACAAAGGATGGTATTATGGTAGATTAGGCCTACTTCTGTGAGTAAGATTTGGGAGTTTCAATGGTTTTATGGGGTATTATCAACATTTTTTTAGGGATTCTCTTCTATAGTAGCACTATTGACCAGACTTACTTAGAAGGATATGGCATTTTAGTGGTCGAAGGAGTGTGAGGTAAGCTTTTAAAACTTAAGGATTTATTGACTTTAGCACCTATTCTTGCTTTGACCTAGGAGAAAGTGTCATTTGTGGTATATTATGATATTTCTGGAGTCGGCTTTGGTGGTGTATTGATGCAAAGGGGAAAGGTGATAACATATACCTCTAGAGAAACTACCCTCCCATGGAGCTAGCTACGACGATGTTTGTGTTGAAGTTGTGGTGACAATATTTTTATAGGGTGCATTGTGAGATCTTTACCGATCACTAGAGTCTCAAATACATCTTTTCTCAGCCTAATCTGAACATGAGATAGTTTAGGTAGTTAGAGTTACCAAAAGATTATATTATCTCTATTCTATATCACCTAGGGAAGGTAAATGTAATGGCTGATCCTCTAAGCTAGAAGGCTACTAGTATGAAGAGTTTGACATTCTTGAGGGCTGAGGAGAGGCCCTTGACTTTGGAAGTTCAACCACTTGCTAGATAGCTGGTTCAGTTAGATATTTCTCCTTCTTAGAGTATTGGTCTTTGTTGAGGCTAGATCTTCATTGCTTGATTATATATGTGCTCACCAGTTTAAGGATGTTAGACTATGTTTGATTTCTGATAAAGTGTTGAGAGGTGAAGCTAAGTTAGCTATTATTGATTCTGAGGGTGTTTTGATGATATATGGAAAAGTCTGTGTACCAAAGCTAGGAGATTGGATGAGATTGATATTGGAATATCATCAATATAAACAACCAACTAAATACACAGATTGGATGTAGAGTGATAAGCTCCATTATGAATCATGTTACACTCCTGAATTACTATGCTAAACTTTTCAAGACCATAGAGTGACTTACACAATGAAAACACAAGGCTACTAGACTCTAGCAGAGCAACAAAATCATGTGGTTTCTTTATATAGACTTCTTCCCAATAGATAAAGCATTCTTAATATTCAATTGATGAAAAGTCCAATGACAAATGGTAACCATAGATGGAAAAAAATGATATGCTATTTTAGTTGTGACAGAGAAAATATCACTATAATTTAGCCTAAATGTCTAAATATCTCCTTTGGTAGCAAAGCAAGCCTGCTAATCAAGTTGACCATTTGGACTATTATTTAGTACGTAAATCCAATGGAAATCGATAGTAGGTTTACCTATAGGAATAGGATAAGCTCCCAAGTTGTCACGCCCCATAGTCTCGTAGGGCGGATCGGCACCCATTGTTGATAAGGCCCGGGAGAACCAACCTATAACTATATGTATTCTGTACATATTGTAAGGGGTTCCTATGTTTTATATGTCTTTAAATAGATAAACAGTGATAACAAGCCAAAAGAAAATGCATACGACTAGGCCGTTGGCGCCACGCTATCTAAATTGCGAGACATGACTTCACTGTGCTTTACATAGTCCACAAAGACTCTAAATAAAGAAAAACATCTAACAACGATCGGGACAGGCCCCGTCTCAACAAACTGTGCAATAAAAACATGTTAGCTCTAGACATGTACAAAGCTCTGAAGCAACCTGGAGCTTGAAGACAGCAGCTGAATATCCTTTACTCCTTCTGGGGAGATCTACTAGCACCTGTACCTGCAGCATGAAATGCAGGTCCCCCGTAAGGGACATCAATACGGGATAATGTACTGAGTATGTAAGGCAGGATATACTATATATATAAAGTAACAACTCAAATGAAACCATGCATTTGTGGAAGATCAGGGACTACCCTTAGTTATATTGTGGAATCATGTACTTTACGTCTTTTATATCACTTTACCTTTATTGTAAAATCTGTACTATAAAATCTGTGCACAGCTATAATCATATAACCAATTGATCAGTGGTAACTATATTGAGATCGTCCCTATGCTAGGTTCATAATTGAACCCCCTCGAGCTCAACCCACCAAACTGTATTGGGATCGTCCCTATGCTAGGTTCATAATTGAACCCCCTCGGGCTCCACCCATCAAACTGTATACTGTATCTTTCAATTACCTTTGAGATGATTCTTTTGGTAGCCATAATATTGGAGTTGTAAGACTGTATATGTAGCATATGACATGTGGATAATCACACAGGACAACTTGACAGCGAAAAGAGTATGTTACGTAAATAATAAAATGCATATGAAGTGGAATAACTCGTGAACTTTATTTTGTAGCAGGAACTCATGTAACTTGGAGTTAAAGTATCTAGGTAGGTTTGAAGGTACTATATATGGAATCATATGAACATGTACATAAGTGGAGACATGGTTAATAATTATTTCGGAGTTGGTGAATGCCTTTATCTACCAAGGAGAGATCTATGTTTCATGCCAAGTGATACGAAATCAAATAACCTTACATACCTTGTTGTATGACCTCGTTACTATATCGAAATAACTTTTCCTTCCTTGAAATACTTATCTACAACATAGTAGAGGATAAAACTAGCTTTATAAGCCAATGAACACATGTTGACATCTCAATCACATAAGAAAACAGTATACGGGCAGCAAGTGGGTATTTATAAACTCGGGCATATTCCTTTAACTTTTCCTACCCTAATTATATTTTCTCACACACATTAGCATGTACACATCATGTACATATTATTTTAAGTTCATAACAGCCTTACAACAGCTCACAAAGCACAATACATCACAATTCCACACAATCTAAAAATGGACAGCATAACATTACCTCCCTTCGCTACATTTCGACGTCGATAACTCCAAACCTATTCCAAATTTAAACAAACTTTTCTAGCAACATTTATACATACAACCAGATATGAACCAGTTTTAGGACAATAACAAATCAGTTATTAAAGACGTGAGCAACAACTTGCTTTCCAACAGTCCACAAGTCCATAAGCCTTTTTACACTTCTGTAATACTAAATTTTGCTGAATAATTAAGTTCTAATACATAATAAAGCCAGCCAACAAGATAAAAACCACTTAATTAACAAGCAAAGTGCGCAAGACTCCTTAGCACACAATCTGTCCAGAAATTCCAGCACAGTCATACTAACATATACTTCTTATTTTTCATAGTA
>JAOTQJ010065884.1:0-13481 GCA_025642045.1 Solanum sejunctum | reverse complement strand
CTTATGCGGGGGCTGCGTTTCATGCCCGCAGGTACCGACGCACAGGTGAGAGACCCTCCATACTAGGATCCTTGTTTCTCGTTGAAGCGCCCCTTTTGTCTCAGAAGCTAGCTTGGGTAGCCTCATATGTTCCTATATTTTGTAAATGTATTGATTAATGTGTATTGTTCGGTACTTTTGTCTAGAGGTCTGTGGTTACTTGTGGGTTTCGAGTGTGTTGTATGATTTTGGATACTCGATCAAGCGGCGAGACCACATTATGTATTTATACGAGTGACATATTTATTAGGTGGCAGGACCGCAGCGGTGACCTTGTCGGCCCGCATTTATATATATATGCATATGTACTAGTGTCTAGGAAGCTGCTGGATCCTATTTTTGCAGGTGCGGTTAGTCAATAAAACAGAGGAAACTCTGCCAAAATTTCTGTACAATTTCAGACTAGGTTATAAAGGAATTTGGCTTAGTAAGCGTTCACGTGCCCCTATCGGGCACGAGTCACGACCCCTGGGTGAGGTGTGACACTTTTGTAACAACTTTGGAGTGTTAGGACATAACATATCGAACTGCACACAAAATCCAGGTACTGAATCCACAAAACAAACACAGAGTACACATGCAAACATGCAAGGGAACACGCAGACCAAAGCAGAGAAGGGCATGGAACGACAAGGGAATGACGAACAGTGGCAAATGGTCTTGTTTAGAAAAGCAAAGAGAATCAACAAGCGAAACAATGAGATCAACAACACAGCAAGTCCATGTATTAGTTTTAAATTAATCAAAGCAAGCACAGGTAAATATCTTGAATCACAGGCCTTTACAAACAAGAAATTATCAAAATCATTTATGCATCCCGCCAAAATCTCCTTAGCACCAAGTAACAATGCCAGCAAACACAGTTCGTTGGCAACTGCTATGACTGACTCACTTATACTAACATTAGCGCCAACGCAATTAAAACTAATGTAAAAAACAGAAACAATGAAAATCCAAACTCAGGTCTACCTAATCTACCTGATAGCAGGGCAATTATAAAATCTAATTTAACCCCTACAATACTTATTACAAGGATTAAGCCACATCAAATACTTATTACTGCTAAGGGCCCCAAAGGAGCTGTTAAAAATAAGGCCAACAAAGCCATCACCGCATAAATGGACGTGGATACACCACACTCTATTTATCTGGATATAAGCATCACAAATGAGGAAAATATCACAATTGTCATATCAACAAGCAGATCATAAGAAAAACCCCACCAACCAATATCCACATTACCCCAAAACATACTTTTCTCTGAGGCAGGGAAAAATACAAATAATTTATAAACTAACTCTAACATTCATAGTACTTCCTCTACTATTAAAGAAAATATTCCCCATAAAAGTCATATTCCCATTAAAGGCATAACAATTGACTTACATTTTAAAGATAACAATGCCCAAACTACCTTTCAACTCAAATCAACCTAGGCATTCTCTCTACAGAGCCCGTTCCAATCACTACCACCTCAGTCCACTTACCACCAAACTCGAGCTCCCACAATGAGCAGTCAACTACCATCTTACATACCCTTTTCTCCATTCTAAACATAGCCAATGACCATACGGGGAGGGGGGAATACCTACTATGCCACTCCATCTCTGACTACAAATCAGCTCCTAACATCTTGGTTGGAAGTAGGACTGCAAAACCAAGCCATATCATTCTCGACAATTATGAAGGGGAGGAAAGTAATCATAGTGGTGAGAAACTAACCTTCATATCTCATATTGTATCGGAAGGGATGAGGATGGGAATGGAAGAAATAAACAACCACTTATGGCTCTCGACCATGTTCGAGTACCCAATGATCCCAGCACCACTTCAACTGCCCTTCTTATCTTTCCATCATGGCAAAATACCCTTGTGGAATCTACTACAACATCTGCAAACACTTCTACCAACTCTGGAACCTCACATGTTCCCACCTTGATTCTTCCCAACTCAAGGAATGGAGTATGTAATTTCACCTTGGCCAACACATATGCCAATAATGGAAACACATTCTCCAACCTCTCCACTAGCACCATTCAGGTAGGAGGAGTTCCCTCCGTTGGTGGTTCTAACTCTCTCCCCCTAGAGTCCCTAAGTATAGACTCAAACTCAACTATTCTTCAAACTGGGTGTAAGGAACCAAAATGTCCAAGCTTATAAATATCATTTAAGGGTTTCATGGGCCCCTACGACAATCCAAGTTCAAAAGGATGTTCGTTGGCTAAGTTTAGAACAAGTATCGATAGCAAAATTATATTTAAAAAAGCATAACTCTTAGCACATTTGGAATCGAGTGGTCTACTACATATAGAAATATGAATACCTTTGAGTTATATTCACAATTCACTTGATTTCATCTCATACTAATGTCGGATGAAGGAGTTATGACCATTTTTGTGAGACCATCCCGTGTAGTGAAGCCCCACGGGCACCTATACGGGCAGTGGTGTCTCGTACGGACTGTGTGAGGTATCTTGAGTTAAAAAATGCCATTTTGTCCTAATTCATGGGGCAAAACCAATGGCACAGGACATGTGGCTTGCCACTAGCCATGTGGCTGGTTGTGGGGTGAATACAAGAGAGGAATAGTGGGCATTTGGGGGAGTTTTCTTACTAAGTGTTGTGCCACGCCCCTCACCACGACCTGTGGCATGGTACATGACCCATAGTCCTTGGAATAGAGCCTAAGCAACATTTTCTAGCACAAAGTATGGTTCCACGAGCATCCAGACGGGTCGTGAGGCTCCATACAAACTATGGACGCCTTCATAGTCGCGACGAGACGTCTTTTTCCAATTGATTTCCAACTTTAATTTTTCGACCAAGTACCTTGTCATGGGTCTCCACATGACCCGTGCAGTGCCACATGACCTGTGGGATCATCCATGGGGAACACGTTTTCAAATTTTCCATCAATTCACTAATGGCATTTTCATAAATACTAATTACTCTAATGCCCTTTTAAGACTTCCAATGTTATCTTAACCTTCCTGAAATACCTAAACAATGATCAAAAGGATAAAACTCACTACTTTTACCTCAGTCACACTTCCAAACCCTCTCAAGAGCCTCCATTAAGCTCTAATTCATTTTTGAGGAAAACCAAGAACAAGTTTGGATTCCAGGACCCACTTCCAAGCTTCCATTCTTTCTCAACTCAATTTCAAGGAACTTAAAGTCTATGGTATATGGGCTGATCTTTAACTTCCTTTCAATCAAGGAAACCAAAATTATTTTTAAGCAATCTCATGGATTTCTAGTTACTTTAAACGGGGTTTTGATGATTATGAATCCTAAAATTCTAATTATGCATGGGTAATGTCTATTTCATGATGTTAATGTGATTTAAACTATTACATGAGGATTTTCTTTGGGGTTTATGGAATTTCAAGTATGAATGTCCCCGTTAAGACTTCTAAATGCATGGGTGATTCCAATATGAATTTAAATGTGGATTTAATTATGTTTTTGATTGAATTTCATATGATATTGTCGATTTTAGAATAAATACTAATTACACATGTCATTCTCTCATTGTTCACAGCATATGTATTCATGTACATGGATTATTTTGAGAAACTATGTTATGGGTTAATCTCAATTATATTCTATGATATGAGTTTTGATAAAATGTTGGTTATGGAAATATTGTGATCAAATACACGTCTTTGATTTAGGCTCTTTGAGTATTTTGGGTGCTTGCACCATTTTGTATATGAATGGGCTATTCCGATGCATAAGTATAAAGACTATGAAATTATGTTTTGGCTTTTATGCCCAAGAATGCATTGAGATGGTTTCAGAAATGATTTACATCATTTTAAAGTATGTATATATATATGTATATATATATGTATACATATACCTATTCTTATGGGATGATGACTTAGCACCGATGGATTAGGGGCGTTAGGGCTATCCCCAAGGACCCTTTCCCTTTCCTTGAATTATGTGCCTAGCATAGGTTTTCAATCTTAAGAGGGGGTTATCCCATAAGGAAGGTTACTTCATACGATGAGGGAGTTGTCCCGTAAGGTGAAGTATGGTCGACCCTTGGCAAGTAGATCACCTCTTTACTGATGAGGGAATTTCATCGGGATTCCAAGTAATAGCCGCTTTGTCTTATTTTGTCGATTAAGGTCATATCCCTAATATATATATAAGTGTATCATTTGCATTTCATGCATCATGACTTCATAGCATCTCCTATACTACATTCTTCAATATTCAACTCTTTCTATATTATGTGCCTTGTCATCTAACGTAGATATGCAGGTTTTGGTAAGTTACATGCATTGTACCCCTCATACTTAGAATATTCAAACATACTAATGCATACTCTATGCCTACATGATGTTACCATGTAGGAATCGGAGACCCTATTGATTCTTCTCGTGGTTATATGGATTGTTCAAGTTAGCTTTTTGTGAGTCCTCATGTCCGGGGATAATATCTATCTTCTTTCATGCTTATATTCAGACTATATCTTCTATATTTTGAAATATTTATGACTATGTGGGTGAGCCCAGTTGTTTGTCTTTCCCCCACTAAGTTCTATCTCTAGAGGTGTTGTTGGACAAGTTATATATTACGCTTGAGCTTTAACTCATTTATGTTATTCAAGTGTTCAACTCTTTACCTCAAAACTGATTTTCCTTATTTATGCTTATCTCTTATTTTCATTTTAGTTGCTTTTGCGACCAAGGATGTGTAATGATATGCTATGAATCTTATTTGGAGTTTATTCAAGTCCCCCATTCTCCAGTCACATCTAGGCCCTAGGTTAGGGGTGTGACAAAGATGGTATCAGAGCACTAGGTTGTTAGATCCTTGGAGTCCAACACACTGCATCGATTAGAGTCTTATTCATGGTTGTGTTGTGCACTACAACTATGAATAAGAGGCTATAAGGCATTCTAGGAAATATTTCACCTCTCTATAATCTATGTCATGCGATAGAGTTAGGTCCCCTAGGGCTTATTGCTAATACTTCACCATTACATTCCAGGATATGTCTTAAGCTACTCAAAATGGTGATATGTCGAATGCGGAGGTTCTAATTCTCTGTGGGTAATGTCTAAAGAGGTGACAACATTGGCAACTCAACTTAATTTACTAGTGGGAGCTTCCGAGACTTCTAGTGGTAAGAGGAGAGGTAATAAATCCAAGAGGGCCTATGTTGAGGGCAAGTTCCAAGGTTCCAAAGGGAGGTATAGGGGTGGGGTGGTGCCTTATGCTAGGTTCCCAAAATATTATAGATGTCATGATAGACCCATGCTTCAAGAAAACTAATGATTGTTATGGTTGTAGAGGGAAGGGTCACTAGATAATAGATTGTGCTTATAGGGATAAAAAGGGTAAAAGAGGTGATGAGGGGTGGAAGGGCCTAGATGCCGAAAGTGTGGGAAGGGCCATAGCGGCCTATGTTTGGAGAAGTCTAATGCTTGCTTGGGTTGTAGTAGATTTGGGCGCAAAGTTAGTAGTTGTTCTCTTGCTCGACCAGAAGGAGGTGATGGTGGGGTGACTAATCCCAAGTGTCGAGGATGTGTTAAGAACCATAGTGGTCCATGCTTAAGGAGGACCAATACTTGTTATAGATGTAGTAAAATGGGTCATAAGTTAGTTGATTGTCTATATATTCTAATAAAGTGTAAGGGTGGTCGACCTTTGGATGGAGGTGGTTATGTTGATCAAGTGGCTCAAGGAGGGGATGAGGTGCCCGATGCTATTACTGGTAAGTTTAAGTTTTTTGGGCTTTGGTGTGCATGCATTGTTAGGCCCAATGTGCCACCACTTTTTCTCTATTCTTTTGGTTGCAAGTGGGGTTTCTTATGTGTCTAAGCTGTTGTGTGCACCTTTGGTGTCTATTATTTTTGTTGAGTATATGGTTGCTAGAATGTTCATAGGTGTTGATAAGGTTTGTATTGCGTTAGGTCTTGTCTTGGGATCTTGGTTGGACTTAGTTTGAGGTTTTGGAGGTCTTGGGGTGGTTTGGCTACTTGCATAGCATGCTTTGGATGAGTGTGGGACCCATAAGGTTTTAATATGATAGGTTGGGATGGTCAATTGATTTGATCAACTACAATGGGTTAGTCACTTCTCTCAGGTCGATTTGAGGTTCGAGTTACATACACAAGTATGGATGAGTGTGGGTGATATCCCTAAGTGTCCTTTTGGACTAGCAATGAACATTTTGAATATCGGTAGTGTTGTTTGGTGGGCTTATGTACAGGTTGTGTTTATGGGTTCATGAATAGGGTCTTAAAACCCTACCTTGACATGTTTATGGTAGCCTCTAGCAATGGAGTGTTGAATTATTTAGAACTTGTGAATCACTTGGGGGTAGTGTTGCAAGTCTTGGGAAATGAGAGGTTGTTTGCTAAATATGATAGGTATGTGTTAAGGATAGTAAGAAGGTGGTTAATTAGAACTCCTTAAGGATTGCGATATTAGTGTGTGACATTTCCCCATTGAGGCTAATGCTATGGTTGATGCTCTAAATGGGGTGCCTAGGGGTAGCCTAGCATATGTGGATAATGGCGATAAAGAGATGACGAGTGGGATCTATCGGTTGGTTAGATTGGAAGTTAGGTTGAGGAAAGTTGAGAATGGTAGTATAGTGTTCTTGGTCGTTCCAACTCTTCTTTGGTTAAGGAGGTCTAGTTTAAGCAAGGCCTTGATTCCGCCTTATTAGAGTTGGAAGTTTTGGGTGAAAGGATGGTAGAGTAGAGGTTGTCTCCTAAGGGAGAGATGGTAGTTTGGTGTACCAAGTGGACTAAGAGTGTTTAAGGTTGACAATTAAGTTTAGGGTTATGAGTCCTTATATAATGTAGAGCGAGGTTGCTAAAATTGCATAAGTATGGGAACTTCCTATGAATAGGGGAATGATTTGTCCTGTTCTTCGTGCTTCTAGGTTGAGGGGATGTGTTGGTGACTCTAGTGTTTAGAACTCTTTGAGGTTGTGGGTGTTGTGGGTGTTGTGAAGTATAAGTTGACTTAGAATAAGATCCGGGTGGAGTTAATGGATGGAAAAGATGATTGAAAATGGTGTAACATTCTTCAAGACCCATTTGGGAAAACGACAAGTTGAAAGTACTATCATAGACACCAAAGCAATCTTGATAAGGCAACATCCCTATCTTTTCCAATCTACCTAAGCGTAATGCACTAGGTTCCTTCTTTTCCCAAGCAGTCCCGACCCTTTCAATTCTTGAGTCTCATGGCATGACATGCTTGCATGTGCGTTGAAATGATTTATTTTATGTTTGAAATGAATTGAATACATTTTGGGCATGAGTTTAACTATTTTATGATTTTCAACTAGTAAACTATGCATTGATCATATGGTTGGAGGCTTCGTGTTCTAAGTCAAGTCTTTCAAGCTTTGTTCTTCCATATTCAACGACGAATGTTCCTAAGGTAGAGATGATGTAAGGACTCAAAATTTCCAAGCTTACATATGTTGTTTAAGGCTATCATGGGCCCTTACGACAAGCCAAGTTCAAAAGGATGTTTGTTGGCTAAGTTTGACACAAGTACCGGTAGAAGGGTCGAGTTTAAACAAGAATAACTCTTAGAATATTTGGAAATAAGTGGCCTACTACATGTCAAATGAAATCCCGTTGATTTATCTTCGCAACGCACTTGGTTTAACCTCATTCTGATGTCATATGAAGGAGTTATAACCGTTTTCGGGAGACCCTCCCATGCAGTAAAGCCCCACCGGTACCTATACGGGCAGTGGTGTCTTGTACAGATCGTATGAGGTTTCTTGAGTTGGAAAAGGCCATTTTTAGCCTAAGCCATGGGGCAGGACCAGTGGCACAGGCCGTGTGGCTTGCCACTGGCCATATAGCTGGTCGTGGGGTGAGTACAAAAGAGGAATAGTGGGCGTTTGGGGGAGTTTTCTTTCTAAGTGTTGTGCCACGCCCCTCACTACGACCCGTGGCATGGTGCATGACCCGTGGTCGTTGGTTTGGAGCATGGGAAACATATTCCAACACCAAGTATGGTGCCATGAGCCTCCACATGGGCCGTGAGGCTCCACTCGAACCGTGGAGGCCTTCGTGGTCACAACGAGACGTCTTTTTCCAATCGATTTCCAACTTCAACTTTTAGACCAAGTACCTTGTCATGGGCACTCCACATGACCCGTGGAGTACCACATCACCCGTGGGACCTTCCATGGGGCACCACTTTGCCAAATTTTCCATCCGTTCACTAATGGCATTTTCGTAAATGCTAATTACTCTAATGCCCTTCTAAGAATTCCAATGCTATCTTAACCTTCCTAAAAGACCTAAACAATGTTCCAAAGGATAAAACTCACTACTTTCATCTCAATCACACTCCCAAATCCTCTCAAAAGTGTCTATTAAGCTCCAATTAATTTAATTTCAAGGAAACCTAAGAACAAGTTTGGAACCCAGGAACAAGTTTAAATTCCAAGGTTCCATTCTTTCTCAACTCAATTTCAAGGAACTTAAAGTATAAGGTATGTAAGTTGATCATTGACTTCCTTTCAATTAAGGAGACCCAAAATTATTTTTAAGGAATCTCATGGATTTCTAGTTACTTTAAATCGAGGTTTTGAAGATTCTGAGTCCTAAAATTCTAATTATACATGGGTTGTGTCTATTTGATGATGTTAATGTGATTTAAACTATTACATGAGGATTTTCTTTGGAGTTTATGGAATTTCAAGTATGAATGTCCCCTTTAAGACCTCTAAATATATGGTGATTACAATATGAATTTAAATGTGGATTTAATTATGTTGTTGATCGAATTTCATATGATATTGTTGATTTTAGTATAAATCCTAATTACCAAGTCATTCTCTCCTTGTCCATAGCATATGCATTCATGTATATGGATAATTTTGAGAAATTATGTTATGGGTTAATCCTAATTATGTTCTATGATATAAGTTATGATAAAATATTGGTTATGACAATATTATGATCACATACATGTCTTTGATATAGGCTCTTTGAGTATTTTGGGTGCTTGCGCCATTTTGTATATGAATGGGCTATTCTGATGCATGAGTATAAAGACTATGAAATTATGTTTTGGCCTTTAAGCCTAAGAATGCATTGAGATGGTTTCAGAAATGATTTACATCATGTGAAAGTATGTGTGTATGTGTGTGCGTATATATATATATATATGTAGTATGTATATATGTATGTATGTATACGTATACCTATTTTTGTGGGATGATGACTTCGCATCGATGGATTGGGGGCATTAGGTCTATCTCTAATGGCCCTCTCCCTTTCCTTGAACAATGTGCCTAGCATAGGTTTTTGATCCGAAGTGGGATTTGTCCCATAAGGAGAAGGAATAATTTGAATTATGATTTGTGAAACTCCTATCAGAAAAGGGAGTTGTTCCGTAAGGAAGTTTACTTCATACGAAGATGGAGTTGTCTCTTAAGGTGAAGTATGGTCTACCCTTGACAAGTAGATCACCACTTTACTGATGAGGGGATTTCATTGGGATTCTAAGTACTAGCCGCTTGGTCTTACGTTTGTCGGTTGAGGTCACATCCCTAATATATATAAGCGCATCATTTGCATTTTATGCATCATGACTTTATAGCATCTCGTATATTACATTCTCCTATATTCAACTCTTTCTATATTATGTGCCTTGTCATCTGACGTCGATATGCAAGTTTTGATAAGTTACATGCATTGCACCCTGCATACTTTGTACATTCAAATGTACTAACACATACTCTATGCCTACATAATGTTACCATATAGGAATTAGAGCCCCTATTGATTCCCTCGTGGTTATACGGATTGGTCAAGTTAGCTTTTGGTGTGTCCTCATGTGTGGGGACAATATCTATCTTCTTTCATGCTTATGTTCAGACTATTTGAAATACTTATGACTATAAGGGTGAGCCCGGTTGTTTGTCTTGGCCCCTACTAAGTTCTATGTCTAGAGTTGTTGTTAGACAAGTAATGTATTCCGCTTGATCTTTGACTCATTTATGTTATTCAAGTGTTCAATTCTTTACCTCAGACCCGATTCCCCTTGTTTATGCTTATCTCTTATTGTCATTTTAATTGCTTCTGCGACCAAGGATATGTAATGATATACTATGAGGCTTGTTTGGGGTTCCTTCGGGTCCCCCATTCGCCGGTCGTGGCTTCTAGGCCCTAGGTTCGGGGCATGACACTTGGATAGTTCAAAACATAGAACAAGCTCCAAATCTAGAAGAACTAGAAAGGATCCTACTAATAATGAGAGTAACTCGGATGGAGATTTCCATCTTAAAAGAAATAAAGGTTTTTCTATTTAAAGAACTATTTATAAAAAAAATGCATAATAATTTGTCCTCCCAACCTAAGGAAAACATCAGTGGACATAAGAACATCAGTAAATCAGGAGATAGGAAATTTCATAGTCATCCTCAATTCGACTCTAGTGGATACTCTGGTAGAGGGGACCAGAACACAGCCATTCCACCCCCACCCACCCCCATGAAAAGATCTATGAACTTTATTTTTTGGAACTGAGGGAAGGAAATAGGGCAGAGTTTAGGCATAATTTTAGAAGAAACTCCCTCTCGTAGCACTCCTAGAAACTAAGATGCAAGACCACCAAGTACTCTTAGAAGACTTCCCTTTTAACAAAATGATAGAAGTTCCAGCAATAGGGAATTCTGTAGTACTTGTATTGTAGGATAACACAGTTATAATTGGACGAAATTGCAACGTCAAACCAGGAAATACATGTAATGATCAAGGTATGTATCTCAAAAATCTCCTGGATGTTAAGTTGTGTGTATGCTAGTGTTGATCTTAACGAATGCTTGAAACTATGGGATAATCTGAAACTCATTAAAGATACATACAAGAAAAAATGCTCATAAGTGGATACTTTACTGAACTCCTTAATAGTAACGAAAAAAGTGGGGGTAGGCCCTTATGCAAATCTCGAACAAAAAATCTCTAGAACTGTATAAACTACTGCGAGCTAATAGACCTAGGCTTCCAAGGCAGTAACTACACTTGACCCAACAACAGATTCAAAGATAAAACCAAACTCATAAAGGAAAGTTTAGACCATGTATTAGCCATGGAAGATTGGGTATATGCCTTCCCTGATGCACATGTAAGACATCTTTCGCGTACCCACTCAGATCATTGCCTAGTTATGCTCTCACTAAACAAAAGTAAATCTCAAAATCGCAAAGAAATATTTAGATTCTAGAGTATATGGGCAACTCATCCAGACCTTAAACTAATAATAAAAACAAGTTGGGAGAGTCGTGATGAGATCACCCAAGCGATCCCTGACATCACCAAAAATGTCTCAAAATGGAACAAAAAAACTTTTGGAAACATTATTAAGAAAAAAAATATTCTAAACCGATTAGAATGCATATAGAAATCCCATCAATATCTAACAAGTACATATCTGCAAAACCTTGGAAATGGAACATATAAATGAATTTAATCATAGGTTATGACTAGAAGAAGATTTCTAGAACTTAAGTCAAGCATCAACTGGTTAAATGAAGGAGACATAAATACTAGGTTCTTCCACATCATGACTCTGAATAGACGATATCACAACAGAATAACTAAGTTACAAACTATAATTGGGGAATATTTCTGCAACCAAGAAAAATTCCAAAACATAACCTTATCCTACTTTAACAACCTATTTCGTACTTCTCATAATCTCCCAAAATTGCACCAGGGTCCTCAAATTCATGTAGATACAAATGACTTGCTTAACATTCTGGTAATTAGCCCAACAATAGATGATATTAAGGTGATTGTCTTCTCATTCAAAGCTTTTAAAGCACCAGGTCTAGATGGACTTCATCCTTTCTTCCTCCAAAATTATTAGAACAAAGTGGTCCCTTCAGTGATTGACTTGTGCCTCAACAACTTTGAATATTGGAAATTACCTGAAGAAATAAATAAAACTCATGTCTGTCTCATCCCAAAAACAAATGGGGAAATTACCCTCAAGCCGATTAGTCTTTGTAACACATTTATAAAATTATATCAAAAATCATTACAAATAGACTAAAAGAAATAATGAATAGCTTGATAGGCCTCTACTAAACTAGTTTCCTGAAAAAATGACAAGAAGGAGACAACGCTATAATAGTTCAGGAAGCCATCACTCACTTCCAAAAGGAAAAGGGAAAAAAATCCTAGAATGATCTTAAAAATTGACCTTGAAAAAGCCTTCGATAAATTAGAATTGTCCTACATAAAAAATACTCGTGACTTTTTTGACTTCTGTATAAACATGAGAAGACTTATAATGTCCTGTGTCACCACAAATAAAATAGCTATCCTAACAAATAGAGATGGTACGGACTTCTTTGAGCCTACTAGGGAAATAAGACAAGGTGACCCACTATCACCCTACTTATTCATACTATGTATGGAAAGGCTATCATGGGACATTGAACAGGAAGTAGTAAACAAACATTGGGATCCAATAAAACTTTTAGTAAGAGCTCAACATCTATCACATCTTTTCTTTGCAGACGACCTAATACTAATAGGAAAAGTCAACAAGAAAAGTTGTAACACAATCAAAAGACTGCTCCTACAATTTTGTGTGAACAAAGGTCAAAGTATTAATTATGAAAAATCAAAAATTCTTTATTCAAAAAACTGGACCATAGGACAAAAGAATGAGAGCCATTCCATAATCCAAATTAAGGGAGGAAAAACCTTGGTCAAATATCCGGTGTTTCAAATTTACAACAAAAGATCTACACTAAAGGACTTTCAGTTTAGAATCGATAACCTCAGGAAAAAATTAGCAGGATGGGAAAGAAGCTTCCTAAACATAGCAGGACGAACTACTTTGGCAAAAGCTACTTTAAACAACATCCTCAACCACTCAATGTACTACACAAAATTACCTAGCAAAACTCTAAAAAAAAATAGACCAAATAAAAAGAAACTTTATATAGGGCACCACAGATCTAAAACGCAAAATACATCTCCTTTTAGGGAAAACCTAACAAAACCAAAGGCTGAAGGAGGGCTAGGGATAAAAAAGCAATAAATAAAAATGATGCCATATTGGAAAAACTTGCTTGGCGGGCAGCCATGGACAAAAACTATCTGTGGTTGAGAATTTTGATGGGAAAACACCATACACAGACACCACAACAGTTTTCCAAGCTAACAACTAGAATAGGCCACAGTAGAACCAGGAAAAACTTAAGCCTAGGTTAGGATATATGCAGAAAATGTTTAAAGTGTACATTAGTGTTATACCCCGTAATTAATTCAATCGAAGTAAAATGTTCAGTTGGAAAAGTTATGACGAACATGGCGTAATTTAAATTAAGTAAGTTCGCGATGATTAATTATAATTGGAGCGTATATTTTAAGTTGGAGTCGAGAGTCCTCAATTGGATTAAAATAGAAAAGTTTGGGGAC